>CAJNDS010001902.1:112500-265000 GCA_905221605.1 Symbiodinium natans
TGGTAGGGTTCACAGCTTGGGAATTAGAGGTTGGTCTCCGGTGTAACAAAGGTCCCTTACAAAAACTAGCTTCGAGACGTCATCCTAAACCCTTGATCCTCAAACTTGACACCCTAAAACCCTGAAGCCTGTTACAACCCCGCCCCTAATGACATCCTAAATCCTGAAACCTCACCATCTAGCCTCCTAAAACCGGAAAACCATGGAACCTAAGACCCTGAGTTCTGCCTACATTCCTAAACCCCTGCTACCTAAAAATCCGAAGCTCCAAAGCGAAACCCTAGATGCCTTATATCCCGACAAAACTGTCACCCTAAAACCTTGAGACCCTGAAACCCTGAGACCCTAAAACCCTGACACCCTAAAACCCTGAGACCCTAAACCTAAACCCTACTGGGCCCCGGGCTCAGCAGGATCGAAGCCCACCTTGAGGATGGGGCTCTGAGGCCAGCCGTCCTCAGATGTAGACGGCGCATTAGGGCTTTTCGGGGTTTAGGGAGGGTTTGCGGTTTAGGGTTTCGGGTTTAGGGGTTAGGGTTTAGGGTCTCAGGGTTTAGGGTTTAGGACTTACATGAAATTGTAACTTTCGGGTTTTGGGGTATAGGGCGTGTCATGCGAGGGTGTGCGCGTGCCTGAAGCGCGCTCGCGTTGCTTGTAAGCCCACCCGGGCCCTATATTGGTGTAGGGTCCACACCCCCAACCTCCCTCAAAAAGGCACTTGAGATTCCCTCTGACCCCACCCAAAAGATCACAGCCCCCCTTCTTTGGGTTGTGGTCCTCTTTCTCAAAACAAAAAACTGAAGCAGGAGGCCTGTTGGGGAGCGTCGTACTATTTAGAGGTTTCCGCAAAAAATGGGGGGGTACCTTATTGGGGTCCTCAAAAAAAAAGGAATCCTACCATTTGGGGGTTTACATTGGGGTCCCTCATTTTCGTAAACTCCAATTTGGCATTCCAAAGCAAGATTGAGGCAGCTTGCCTGGAGCCCCGAGGACGACAGAGATTGACAAGGGCCTCCACAAGGACGGGGCCCCCGGCCCTGTCCAGCATTGCAGCACCTCCACCTGCAGTGGTGTATCTGAAGGCACCTGGGCGCCCAGGCCGTAGTATTTAGGGTTTTTCGGGCTTCGGATTCTCTGGTTGGGAGCTGGAGTTAGGGCTTGGAATATGGGGCAAGTGTGTTTCAGGGTTAGGGGCATTAACCTTAACCGCATTAACCCTAAGCCCCAAAGTTAGGTTTGACTTCGTTTCCTAGCGTTGTGCGTAAAACCCCACACGCCGAAAGGCCTAAACCGGAAAGCTTAGACTACATCTCTTGTGGGGGGGGGGGGGGGCTGGTCTCAATTTACCAGCTTTTGGTACCATCATTCAGATCAGCCCCCAAACCCTCCCACCTAAGCCTAAACCCTGAACCCCCAAAAACCCTCAAGAACAAAGCCCAAACCCGAAACCCGAAACCCTAAACAACACCCACGTCGCACCGGGAAAGCTAATGCATAGGGTCAGCACGGAGCGGCGCCCGGGGCATTGGTGCGTCTGGGTGCTCCTGAATCTTCGGTCTGGGTTTCCTTACTGGTTTTTGTTGCGACTGAATTCAGTACTTCACTTCCCTACAAAGCACCCGTAAGTTTGGGGCTCGGGGCTTAGACTTCGGGAGGCTTAGACCCTGCAATCACTCCACTGCTTGGAAACCTTCGCACCAAAAGCAGACGACCTTGAAGAACACGGCCCGGAGTGCAGAGCAGGCACTTGCATGGCAAAGTCACGTCCCAGTCTGTAATGTCTTCTAGCCTGCTGCTTCTTGCTGACTCTTGGCGGCCCGACTTCGCTCACGAACCCTAAACCCTAAACCTTAAACCCTAAACCCTAAACCTCAAACCCTAAACCCTAAACATTAAAATCCTAAACCCTGAATCCCAAACCCTAAACCCCATCAGCCCATCCTCAGCCCATAAGCAGAGCCCCGTCCTCCAGGAAAGTGCGCGCAAACCTGGAGGTCACCTGAGGATGGCCCCACACACACCCCGTGTAGGGTTTAGGGTTTAGGGTTTAGGGTTAAGGGTTTAGGGTTTAAGTTTAGGGTTTAGGGTTTAGGGTTTAGGGGTTAGGGTTTAGGGTTTGGGGTTTGGGGTCTGGGGTTTGGGGTTTGGGGTTTGGGGTTTAGGGTTGATAGGGTTTAGGGTTTAGGGTTTAGGGTTCAGGGTTAGGGCTTAGGGTTTAGGGTGTGGGGTTTAGGGCTTCGAACCCTCAACTCCAACAAAGATGATCCCCAACCCACAGCCCTGTGAGCTAACCTATGTCTCAGCTTTCGTTCTGGTCTTGGGCTTGAAATAGGATTCTGAAAGGCCGATTTGCGAGAAGCGGACCTACCGTAACCTACCGTAACAAGGCCCTGGGAAGGCTCAGCTCCCTCCAGGCCCCCAAAACCCCAAAACCCCAAAAACCCCAAAAACCCCAAAAGCCCAAAACCTCCAAAACCCCCACCTAAACCCTAAAAAGGAGTTGAGGGTGGCTTCGGGGGGGGGGGGTGAGTCACCGGGCCTTGCCGCCACGAATGGCATGTCTCATCTCCAGCGCCTCGTCCCAGAGGCAGCACAGCCAAACCCACAGGGCTTCCGGTTTAGGGTTTAGGGTTTAGTGGCGTAGGGGTTTAGGGGGTGGTTTAGGGTTTAGGGTTTGGGGTTTAGGGTTTAGGGTTTAGGGTTTAGGGTTTAGGGTTTAGGGTTTAGGGTTTAGGGTTTAGGGTTTAGGGTCTAGGGGGGGTTTAGGGGTTTAGGGGGTTGAGGGTTTGACTTGCGCGCGATCCGCAAACCCCCAATTGGGGCTCGAGCCTCTCTCAACGCTACGCCCAAACTTACGAGCTCGCAGGGTAGTTTGGTACCCTGCAATTACCCCCTAAACCCTAAACCCCAAACCCTAAACCCTAAACCCTCAACCCTATTTCCCTCACCCCCCTACGAAGAACTGCTAAGCCACGCATCCCTGCAAGCCCTGAAACCTTAACCCTGTAGGCTTGGGACCCCCTTATACGAACCTTCCTTCATAGGGATTCTTGTACCCCGCGATTATAATCCCTGTTCTTAAGGACTGTTAGGTACTAAATGTAAGAACTTTACGTGTAGGGTTCAGGGATGTAGGGTTTCGGGTGACTCGCAAGATGGTCGCCCTACGAGTAAGATCATGCCCAAGCCCCCTAGCGTATATCAGTGGGACCTCATAAGATCGGAATCGAACATCCGTGCACTTGCCTGCACCCCAATCCCTGCACCCCGAAATCCCCAATATCCGCAAACCTCTAAACCTCAGTAAGCCCGAAACCCCTTAACCCCTTAAACCCCCAAAACCCTTTTACTGACAAACCCCCGGAACCTCCCCCTAAACCCTTAGACTCTTAAGACCCCAAAAAAACGCTCAAACCCTGAAGCCTTAAGCCATCAATTGAACCCGCGAGCGCCTCCTGAATGCTGTCCGTGAGCTCCCGGATGATCTTCTCGAGGCGCACACCCCGCGCCTTGGCCTCCAGAGTAGGCTCAGGGAGGCTTTGGCTTCGGATTTGGGGTTTAAGGTTTAGGTATTCGGGTTTCGGGTTTAGGGTTTAGGGTTTAGGGTTTGGGTGTCGGGTTTAGGGTTCAACCATGGTCTTAGGGCGCACAGTTCTACGCTAGGCGAAATGAGACCATTTTGCCATAACTGTTGACAAGACCAACTTGAAAAACTTCTACAGATAGGACCCAACAGTTGAATTCAGGGCTGCTCTTGGGGATGTCGGGTTTTGTGGATACAGCCAGCGTCTTTCCGCGAATGTGCAGCCACTCAAGTTGGCCAGAAAACGCGCCTCTGCACGAGACTTGTCGTTGTTGATATCCCAAACCTCAGAATACTCAGATGATCGGCACGATGCCACGGGGCTCGCACGAAACCCAAAACTTGGGATGTTCCCCCTTATACTAGCAGTCCTTAAGCGGGATTTCGATAAGGAGGTTTCTAAGAAGGTACTATCACGCCAACTAAGGAGCTGTTTAGTATAAGGGGGGACATCCCAACCCAAAACCCTCAACACACCCCAATAGAAGGGCTCCCGCATCGAACTTCTTGCGGCGCCAGTCTTTGGCCCCACTTGCCAGCGATGCCTGACGGGCACAGGCGGTACAGCACAACTTGCTCGGTTCTTAGCACGGAACTAAAGAACAGGGTCGCCGTAAACCCTAAACCCTAAATTTCTCAAAGGGTTACAAGGAAACCCCCGAACCCCAAAGCTCCCGAATTCGAGTTCATCGAGTTTAGGGTTTAGGCTCTCTCTGGAGTCTAGTGAACTAAAGGAATAGGCCGTGGTTGGTACTCAGGGCACCTTTCGAGTTCGGGTATTTTGGGCTCCCCGGAACTGGGAATCTGCTGTTTGAGGGCTTGCTTCTTGCGGTTTAAGGTTTGTAGAATTTAGGGTTTAGGGTTTAGGGTTTAGGGTTTAGGGTTTAGGGTTTAGGGTTTAGGGTTTAGGGTTTAGGGTTAAGGGTTAGGGGCTGTTCAGGTCGATGTGGGGAAGTTGTGGGGGAGGGGGGGGGCTCCATCTTGCAACTTCCTGTCTTGTAGGCCTGAAGGGCGAGCATGGGTGCCTCCCCCCCACAACTGAGCCCTGAAACCCTAAAACCCAAAAAAACCTAAAACCCCAAAACCCCCAAACCCCACCCTAAACCCCCCACACTGCCCTCTGCCCAACCCCTGAACCCTAAACCCTATAGCTAAAACCGGCAACCCTTAAACCCTGATAAACCCCAAACACGTACTACCCTAAACCCTCAAACCCTAAACCCACAAAGTCCTTAAACCCTAATAACGATAACCCCTAAACCCTAAACCCCTAAAACCCTCAAAAAACAAAAAAAAAAACAAAAAAAAACTAAACCCCTAAACCCTGAGCCCCTAAACCCCTAAACCCCGCTACCCTAAACCCCCTAAGCCCTTCAACCATCAAACCATTCAAGCCTAAAACCCTAAAACCCTTAAACATACACCTTAAACCCCAAAACCCTAAAACCCAAGACCCCCTTCACCCCCAGAACCCCCCTTCACCCCTAAAACCCTTCAACCCCTAAAACCCCAAATCCCTTAAACCCCTAAACCCCCTAAACCTTAAAACCCTAAACCCTAAACCCCTACTACCCGAAACCCCCAAAGCCCCTCAACCTTTACAGCACCCTAAATGCCTTTAAAACCCCTAAACCCACGAAGCCCTTAAACCCCCCTTGCACCCTAAGCCCGTACTACCCGAAACCCTACAACCCTAAACCTAAACCCTAGACCCCTAAAACCTGAAACTCTCGAACCCCCAAAGCCCATAAACCCCTGAGCCGCGGGCCTCCGCCGGCTTCAGGAAGCAAAAGAAGTGGCGCCAGCGTGTGGGCCACTTCATCAGCTCCTCACAGGGTCTTAGTTTAGGAGGGGGCAGGGAGGGGGTTAGGGTTTAGGGTCCAGGGTCCAGACGTTAAGCCTTGAGCTTTTGGAGTTACTGTTCAGGGGCTTTTAAGGTTTAGGGTTCAGGGTTGGCTTTGGGGAGCTTGGACTGCTGGGCTTGGCTAGGTGGCCCAAACCAGGCCTAACACACTACAGAACAACCCTAAACCCTAAACCCCAAACCCTAATCCCCAAACCCTAAACCCTAAACCCTAAACCCTAGCAACAACAAGGTCGAGGTCTCCCAAACCACAAAGCACTCAAGGCCATCGGCACCAATCCTGATAGAAGTTGTCGCAAACGGCATGCTTGGGAAAGATGGCCACCTGGTGGTACTAGGAGGGAAACCCAGAGCGACGGAGGGAGAGGGAGCAAAGCTAGAGGGAGAGGGAATCAGGAAAAGAGAGCAAGACAAAGAAAGGCTGCACACCAAACTCTGAACAGCTTCATGGTTCCTGCTGCACCTTACTGCTGAGCTGCCATTCCTGCAGCAGCTGCCGAGGCCTTTGGGCGCGGGTCGTCGAAGTAGTTGTCCAGCATTCGGAGCATGATCAACGTCTGAGGCGATGGCGGCTCATGCGATCTTTGGGGGCTTCAGAACTTTGCGGGACTTGGGGGTAGGGTTCCGGGCTCACCCTAAACCCTAAACCCTAAACCCTGAACCCTAAACCCCAAACCTAAAGCCCCCCAAAAGCCCCCAAACCCCCGAAAGCCGGCTCCGAGAGGAGCCGAGGGCCTTGCCAGTGCCGGTGGCATGGTCTACCAGCAGACGGTCCACAGGGCTGTCTGGGTGAAGTAGGAAGGAAGCGGACTCCTGCAGTCGGGCTGAGGGTTTAGGGTTTAGGGTTTAAGGTTTCGGGTTTCGGGTTTAGGGTTTAGAGTTTAGGGTTTAGGTTCTCCCAGTATGAAAATAGGTTAAGGATCTGGTTTCATGCAACAGGCGCTGGGCTTTCGGGGTTTGTGGATTGGGGCGCAGGCTGCACGCTGCAGAGATTGTGCAGCGTGTTGCGTGAGGGCTTGCCCCTGACCCCAAAAAACCCGAAGCTTCCGTCAGCCATAAACTCACAAAAGGGACCCTGTAACGCCCTACTTCGAGGTTCAGGGTATGCATACGTACCCCAATTAGTACTGTATTTGCAAGCCCCCTAAACCCCCTAAGGCCCTAAGTCCTCTAAGTAGGTTACAAGTAGACTTGAAATTGGGGCTGTAAGTACCCATGAACCCTCTGAGGGTCCTGATGGAGCCGCAGCCCCAGCCCAGCAAAGGGACTGCTGGGACTGCCCAACCTTGCTGCGGCCTCCGCGCGAGGCAGCGAGAAGCAGGCAGGGTTCTTGAGTTGAGGTTGCAGAGAGTTTGGGGTTTAGGGTTGAGGGTTTAGGGTTTAGGGTTTGGGGTTTAGGGTTTAGGGTTTAGGGTTTAGGGTTTAGGGTTAGGGTTTAGGGTTTAGGGTTCCAAGGTTCTTGGGGAGTTCAGGGGTTCCAATCAAGGTTTCGGGGTGTCTCAGGGCTCAGGGATCAAGGTTTTGGCACCTCTAGCCTCTAGTTCGCCGACTCCGAGGCAGGTGTGGAAAACCTAGGCCGTCCGCCTGCAGTTGGGCGGCGGCGCCTAAGCCCCTGGACCTCGGTCGTTCGCCCGCCTCCCACAGCTCGGAGGTCGGTAGCACCCACGATGAGCCCGGAAAATTCGCTCTGCTCGGGACCAGTACTGGTTCAAGTGCTGCACCCCAAACGCCCCAGGCCAGGGAGCTCCCGGAAGCAGCGTGCCCAGGGACTCCGGCCACCCCAGGCAAGGGGGATGCTCAAAAACCGTTTTCTGGGACCTCCCCCCTCAAACCCGGACCTTGCTGGGACCCTTCTCCTGGGACCTTTGTGGCCCTGAAACCCCCTGATACGAGACGCCCTGGAACGGAAGAAGTTTCAGAAGTGCGCGGTTGGCTTGAGTTTAACCCTAAAAGAAATAGGTTTGGGTGGTTCTGCCAGCTGAGACGGTGTGGGGGTGTTAGGGTGGCCCTCCACGATCGGGCCATGGCCGCCCTTCACATTGCTCGATGCCTTCAAGGCTCTAGTGCAAACCGTCACATTTCCAGCTTGTACACCATACTACAGCAAACCCTAAACCCTAAACCCTCAGCACAAATTGCGGGATGCTGAGGTTCTGGCAAGACAACGGGATGCAGAGGCGTTGAAGCCCTGGCAAAGCATTTGCAAAGAATGCTTCTCAGGCTTTCTCACAAATCTTGACCCTAAACCCTAAACCCTGCACCCTCTTGGTCGAGGGACTCGGGTTTTAGGGTTGGGGCTCGGAAGCTCTCATCTTCGTGGCCCCAGCCTCCCCAACCCTCCTGTTGCATAGCCAACCCCCTGAGACTGCAAAACCCCTAAAGCCCAACAATATGACACAAAATCCCTAAAGCCCTACAACGTGAACCCTAAAACAGGCGCACCCCCCAAAAAACCTGAAATCCTGAAACCGCGAATGCCTCAAATCCAGGTTTGTGCCCAGCCCTGGACCATACCTGAGGCCGGTTGGGCTTCTTGGGCTTGCGAGGACTGGTGCTGGGGTCTAAGGGCTTGGGGTCCAGGGCTTGGGGTGTTGGGTTTGGGGTTGAGGGTTTATTGTTTGGGGTTCAGGGCGTAGGGCTTCGGGATAAATGAAAAATTCTCAGGGCTTAGGGCTGCACTCTCAAGCCATGAGGCCGAACAAGACCACCACCTGATCATGGCGGACCCCTAAGGCCACCAATCCAGCGGAAGCCAAAACCCTAAACCCTAAACCCCAAACCCTAAACCCTAAACCCTAAACCCCAAACCCCAAACCCCAAACCTGACAAGCTTGTCACCATGGGCCCCTGGAATAATCCCAGACCCAGTCAAACACCGGCGCGTCGGACGCAACGACCGAAAGCTTCAGCAACCCAGGATCTCGGGTTTGGGGTTCAGGGTTTAGGGCTTTGGGGCCCCTAAACCCTAAACCCTAAACCCTAAACCCTGGGGTTAAAGGACAAGGGGTCTGAGGCTTACTCGGGTGCAGGGTGTCGGAGTGCTCGGGCTGGCCCACCTGTGGCATCTTCAAAGCACCGACAGGCTCCCAGTCGAACTGTGGCGCAGATGGTAGGGTTTAGGGCTTAGGGCTTAGGGCTTAGGGTTTAGGGTTTAGGGTTTAGGGTTTAGGGTTTAGGGTTTAGGGTCTAGGATTTAGGGTTTAGAGTTTAGGGTTTAAAGGGTTTAGGGTTTCAGGTTTAGGGCGTAAGGCTTAGGGCTTGGGGCTTAGTGCCTCGGGTCCCTTGACTTGAAGTCCTTACTATGCGAGCCCTATCGCATTTTCGCCCCCAAATCCCCAAACCCAAACCCCTCGGTCCTGATAAGGTAACCTTAGGCCCTGTTGAAGGGCTGTGAACCCTAACCTAATCCTAAACCTCTAAACCCGAAGACCTAAACCAAAATCCTAAACCTCTCGACCAACATCCCGACGGCATCAAGGAATAGGGACCAAAAAATGAAATTAGAGAAGGGCCTGGACACAACAAATAACCATGGAAAGAACGGATATATATATATATATATATATATATTGTACGGTAAATAAAGGGGAGCAGGGCTTAATACTCGACATTTCGCTTCACGTGGGCCTTGGAGAAGAGGTACTCTCTGAGGTCGAAGCCCCAAAAACCCTAGTGAGGTTTAGGGTTTAGGGTTTCAGGAGGGCCAGAAAATGAGGGGAAAAGGACCAGCCTCCTCGTCCTCCTCCTCGTCGTCCATATCTGTCGAGTTATATATATATATATATAGATATATAGATATATATAGATATATAGATATATATAGATATATAGATATACAGATATATAGATATATAGATATATAGATATATAGATATACAGATATAGATATATATATATATATGTGTGTGTATGCAACTATTTCCTCTCTTCTGTTTTTTTGGGGGGGCTTCAGACCATCCCTGGACTAGAAAAGCTCTTCCACGTTGAAGGTTTAGAATCCTGCGGTTTAGGGGCCCGGCCAATGATCATGGGCACGCGCAAACAGGATTGGGGGGTTGTCCCATGAACTCTGCATGGTGAAAGCCAAGCTCTGCAATGCCCACCTTCATCTGACATGTCGGACACCTAGGCCCAGCACACCAGCTACAGGCATCAGAAGTGCACGACGGCTAGCAGGCACGACATGGGTGCTCACGAATATAAGGGACCCCTAGTATAGTCCCCCAAATAGCAGGATTCCCTTTTCAGAAGGACCCCAAGAAGGTACCCCCTCATCTCGGAAGCCCCCACACAGAGGAGACATGATCAAAGCTGGGTGCAAGGCCTCCTCCTCACCCTCCAACTCCTCGACGTCGTCGAAGAGCGGCGCATCCTCATCCTGCGAAGTAAAAGCCGTAAAGCTAACATGGGGGTGTACCATCATAGGGGACCCCGAATAGAGATAGGATCCCCGTATAACCAGGACCCCAAGAGGGTAATTTCGGAAACCCTCATATTGGGATGCCCACACACTCACATGCAGGAGCGGGACTCAACGGACTGTTGCGGCTTAGCTCAAGTTGCAAAAGGCAACATCCGACTCGATCCGGGAGCATCGGAACCCTGAATGACCTATAAATTTGCCCACCGAAGTCCCCAAACACCTAAACGCTGCGTAAACATAAGCACAAGACGATCTCGGAAGGATCTGGCATTTCGGTTGGCTTTATTGAGGTTGCAAAATGTAGGGTTAGGGTTCAGGGTTTGGATTTAGGGTTTGGGATTTAGGGTTTAGGGTTTAGGGCTTGACACTCGCACTGCTTTCATGGCTCCTCCTCTTCCTCTTCTTGCTTCTTGCCTGCAATACGATGACTATTTGGATTAATATTACCACTATCACTCGTAGCAATATTCTTACAACAATCATTATTACCAACGTGGCGTACGAAGCCCTCAACCCTAAACCATAAAACCCGGAACCCAAGCCCGATTTTTGGAAACACCCCTATCTTCGTTCGAGTGTTTGCAATAGGGTCGGAGAGGCCCACGGCAGCATGAACAAAAGTCACAAATCTCTAGGGTTTAGGGCTTACAGCTTTCAGAGCTTAGGGTCTTGACCCTCAACCCTAAACCCTAAACCCTCTACAGTACCCACCTCAACTGGTTGCAACATTCCACGTACGGGCTGCCTGTCACAGGTGCCGGCTTCGCGGCTTCTCGAGCCACCTGGCGGCTCTATCCTCGCCATTGTTCCTCTAAATCACGATGAGTATCTTGCGATGATTCTTTCTATGATGCTCTGTAGTATATACTGCTACTGTTGCTTTGCTTTGCTATATATAATATGTATATATATATATATGTATATATACATGCTTTGTTTTAGAAAACCCGAACTCAGCTGCGCGAAGCCTAGACCCAGAACCCCAAGCAAGAGCCTGGCACTCGAAGCAAAAATGCCTGAACCCTAAACCCCTAAAACCCTAAAACCCCAAAACCCTAAAACCCTAAACCCTAAACCCTAAACCCTAAAACCCTGAAACCCTAAAACCCTAAACCCTAAAACCCTAAACCCTAAAACCCTAAAACCTAAACTACTAGCGAACCCTCTGAATCCGAGAGACACAACCAAAACCGAGCAGGCCCGCGCCAAGAAGGAAGTTCCGTTACAACTTGGGATGTTACCCCTTATACTAACAATCCTTAATAGGGATTATACTATGGAGTATGATAGTCCCTTTTCAGGACTGTTTGTATAAGGAGGAACATCCCAAGTTACAACATGTCACAACCCTAACTTACGGGTTTCTTAGTAGGGAATGAGGAATTTGGGTTGAGGGCTTAGAGGTTACAGCCCAAACTTACCTAGGTGTTAGGAATTAGTACTCTTACCCAATCTATGCCAGTTAACAGGAATAGAATATGGGGGAACCTGTACCACGAGTTCCCTGCCACCAATTACGTTCTACAGTTCCAAGTATGGGTCCTCAATTTGGGTCCCTTGTTATATAACGGGCCCATAGTTCCAGCCATAGATAAGTAAGACCTCCAAATCCCCCTCGTTCCAGGCCTTTAGCTTCTTTGCTGCTGGCCTTAGGGCTTGGGGTTTCGGGGTTTAGGGGTTTAGGGTGGAGGGTTTGGGTTTAGGGTTTAGGGTTTAGGGGTTTAGGGTTTAGGGTTTAGGGTTTAGGGTTGAGGGTTTAGGGCCTAGGGTTTAGGGTTTAGGGATTAGGGTTGAGGGTTTAGGGTTTAGGGTTTCGGGTTTAGGGTCTTTAGTTAGTGTTTAGGGCTTGGGGTTCAGGGTGCGGGGCTTCTGGGGCCAGGATTCGGCACATCGTCCGGCATGACATCGCTGGATGCAGATGGGCACGCTTGTCGCAAGTCAAGCCCCTAAACCCTAAACCCTAAACCCTAAAACCTAAACCCTAAGTCGGGCACTCCGCTTGCTCAGCTGGACCGTCTTCCTGGGCAGAACTCGAACAAACACCAGTTTCCCCCTTAAACTAACAGTCCTTAATAGGGAATTTAGGGTTTAGGGCTTAGGGTTTAGGGTTTAGGGTTCTAGGTGGGTTCTAGTTGGGATGCTCCCCCCTTCTACTAACAGTCCTTAATCGGGATTCTAGTACCCTCTTACAATCCCTAAAGTCCTTAATAGGGATTTTAATACTTAGTAGTACCCTGTTAGAATCCTTATTCAGGGACTGTTAGTGTAAGGGGGATTCCTCACAACACCCAAACCCTACATCGTGGCATGGAAGCCTGTGGCTCACTGCACTGGTATGAAAAGCATGATTCACGATGTAGATGTTAGGGTTTAGGGTTTAGGATTTAGGGTTGAGGGTTTAGGGTTTAGGGATTAGGGTTTGGGGTTTGGGGTTTAAGGTTTCGGGTTTCGGGTTTCGGGTTTCGGGTTTCGGGTTTCGGGTTTCGGGTTTCGGGTTCAGGGTTTAGGGTTTAGGGTTTAGGGTTTAGGGTTTAGGGTTTAGGGTTTAGGGTTTAGGGTTTAGGGTTTAGGGTTTAGGGTGAGATTCAGTGACATGTCTGTGAGAACAGCAAGCAGGAACATGTTTGCGGCTCGGACTGCCATCAGGCATTCAAGTCACTTGTGGCCGGAATGTACATGGGTAGCTCTCGAACTTAGGACCCGAATTTTGGGAACCCTAACCTAACCCTAAACCCTAAACCCTGAACCCTGAACCCTAAACCCCCCTACACCCGAATTTTGGGAACTGCCCACATGAGGAAGTGCTGTCCACCCCCCCCCCCTCATCTTGCGCAACTGCATCTTGGATGCCGCACAACATGCGAGGCTCATCTCAAGCTGATCCGCAACGCTCTCGAACTAACAGCCTTAAGAAGTTGAAGTTCCATATTCGGTTTAGGGTTTAGGGTTTAGGGTTTAGGGTTTAGGGTTTAGGGTTTAGGGTTTAGGGTTTAGGGTTTAGGGTTTAGGGTTTAGGGTTTAGGGTGCACCCCTTTTATAGCCCGAATAGAATAGGATCCGCTTATATAAGGGAGGCACCCCTATTTTCGGAAACCCCCATATCGAGCTGGATCCATAGAGCGTTTGCGGATGAGCAGAACATCCCCCTACTGGAACGGTTCACTCTGCCGGAGCTATGATTTGACGGCGCTTCCGACGTTAGTTCCTGAGGGTGCAAAAAGGGGTAAAGAGTACCAGTAAGATAGCAGCAGCTAACATCGGAAGACTTCTTTAAAAAGAACGCCAAGATGAACAAGGGCGTGCAGTCTGTACAGAGTCCAGCCCAGCCAATCGAGCCTAGTAGAAATGCCGATGCTTCTTTCGGAGGGCCGGCACGTAAGTTTGGTGGCACTCTTCAAACTCACGCGGAAACACGATTGTCAGGAATGAAGCAGCACGGATCAATCCGCGCTGCTGAAAGTCCAAACTTTCAAACAAGTCACAGACCTCCTCATCTGTGAACCCTATCATGACATGGTTGATCATTGTGCGGAACTCCACCAGGGACATCTCTGAGTCGTGGTCCAGGTCAAAGTGTTCCAAGAGCTTCTTCATGTCCTCAGACGTGAAGCCATGGTTCGCAAGGTGCTTGCGCACCTTGCGGACTGCCATGATTGCCACGCGCTGGCTCCACGCGAGGGTAAAGGCACTGCCCAAGATCCCGAAGGGGATGGACAGGTAGAGCAGGCTGGTAATGATGAGAACTGAGACGCAGACTTTCCCTTCCGATGTGGAGGGTGTAAGATCACCGTACCCCAGCCCGGTCATCGACACGACCGTCAGCCACAGAGCGGTTCCCCAGTCGTTTATGTTCGTCCTGGGCTCCACTGCAAAGAGAATCCCCGCGAAGGTCAGCGCGATGATTGCAAGAACGAAGATCAACATCGGCAAGGCCTCAAAGACGGCCCACCAGGCGCTCAGCAGAACCTGAAAGGTCTGGAAGCGCCTGAGAAGCTTCAGCAGCCGCAAGACCGGGAAGAAGCAAAGCAGCAGGGTGCTCCACGTCACCTGGGAGGAAGGGCTGATAATCACGCCCAAGGCGAGCCGAATACCCAAGGAGGGTATCACAGACATGTCGATGACGTTGTAGGCGTTGCAGAAGAAGTTGCTGATGGTTGGCCAAGCCAGAAAGCGGAAGCAAAGCTCGAGGAGGAAGATCATGTCGAACGCGAAGTCGAGAGCGGACAAGTGGGCCATCACGGGATCAAGATCTGCTGCGCCAATCTGTGAAGACTCGCAGAGGGGCAAGAGCACCGAGAGCACGATGAAGACGTCCATGCAGAAGCCGTAGCACCAAGCTGCCTTTGAAGAGCTGTCATCTTCCAGGCAAGACCACATGACACGCCTGAGCAAGTGCCTTCGGTAGATCTTCTTGCCGACGGAGACCGACAGGACCTTGTCCATACTGGAAGCCTTCGCAGGGAGCCACCTCAACTTCGAAGCCTAAATTCCGAACTTTGAGGCTGAAGCCTACATCTAGACACCGAGACATCCTGGGAAGTCTGAGTCCGAAGCCCCTCCCCAGCCAACTTCTCCCAACATAAGAAAAGGAACCGGTGGAAGACTGGAAGAAAGCCCCTGTATAGACAAGAAGGCTCTTTCTAAGGCGACCCTCGTTCACAACCTGGGGCTGAGGGTTTAGGGCTCTAGGTTGGGATGTTCCCCCTGTATACTAACAGTCTTTGATAGGGACTATCGTACCCCCTTTCCTAAATTATGATCCCTATGAAGGACTGGTACCCCCTATTCGAATCCCTGTTGGTATAAGGGGGGAACATCCCAAAATACATGTAGATACATATAATTATAATAATAATCATAATAATAATAATCATAATCATGATAATGTGCTTTGGAGTTTCCCAGGCCGGCCTGCCGGACACCGCCACCGACATCGCTGAGGATGGTCGACTCGCTTCTTGGGAAAGGCTCCGACCTTAGGGCGTGGGGGGGGGAACCCTAAACCCTAAACCCTAAACCCTAAACCCTAAACCCTAAACCCTAAACCCTAAACCCTAAACCGGGGGGGGGGGGGGTTCCAGGGTTTTAAAGGCTGTTAAAGGCTTTCCAAAGGGTTTTGAAATGTTTTGAAGGGTTTCAAAGGGTCTAAAGAGGTTTAAAGGGTTTTAGCGGGGGGGGTTGTAGGGCCTTTGAGGGTTGAAAAGCTTCGGAGTTTAGGGCTTAGGGGCAATCAAGGGAGAATGCCCTGAAGCACGGAGCATCGAGCCCTAAACCCTGAACCCTGAACCCTAAACCCTAAACGCTAAACCCTATTTGGGGGCCTGGGCCCAGGGTTGGAAAAACAAACAGCTGGGTTCCTGGTCGGGGTCGGAAAAATTTGCTGCCATGATTTGGGAAACCATCTGCAACTTATTTTAAAGCTGAAGCTTGGCCAAGCCTAGGCTATTCAAGTTCCTTCGGAGCAAACCAGACAGAAAAAGTCTGTAAGCATGATCCGGCAACTGGAACGTAGCCACACCTGGCCACACAGAAGACTCCTCTTGGCAAAGCTCGTCCATGCAGGACTCCTGCGCCACGCCTCCCTTTTAGCGGGAGGCCTACAAGCCCTAAACCCCCAAAAAGTTCTAAAACTCCAAGCAAATCTTGAAGAGTAAAAACTCTAAATTGGCAACAAACTTTCAGAGGCAAAGAAAGAATCCTGAGAACCCCATGAAGCACCACCCGCCCAGGTCCGAGAATCACAAAAAATCCGCTCAACCCTGAACCCTGAACCCTAAACCCTAAACCCTAAACCCTAAACCTCGCAGACGCTGCCTCCCGAAAGGACGTGGAATTGCCGAAGGGGAGGGCCGGCAGTTCCGCAAATCTTGGAGACACCTCGGGAGGCTTCACCTCCGCGCTGGCTCCTGGGTTTGAGAGGGTTTAGGGTTTAGGGTTTAGGGTTTAGGGTTAGGGTTTAGGGTTTAGGGTTTAGGGTTTAGGGTTTAGGGTTTAGGGATGGTGGTTTACGAAATTGGGGATACCTTAGTGGGGTCCTGTTTATACGGGAGTCCTACTATTCTGGGGTCTATGCTTGGGGCCGTAAATCCCCATTATGACACGCCATGAAAGAAGTGTTGAGTGCACGATAAAACTCCTCATGAAAATGTGGGATAAAGCTCAACAAACAAAAAAATGCTGAGAGGCACAGGCGTCCCAACATCTGCACCTCCGCACCCGCCTTGCACTTCACAGCCTCCAGTATTTCCTCCAACACCCTCATGATGCCCTGCACCTTGTTGTCTAAGCCTTAGTGGTCCAGTGACCTGGGGGAATGAAAGATGAACCTTAAAAATTCTATTGGGATTAGAATACCCCGAAACCCTAAACCCTAAACCCTAAACCCTAAATCCTAAACCCTAAACCCTAAACCCTAAACCCTAAACCTACTCTACTACCAAGAAGCTGGACCTGGTCCGTTCCTCCACCCCCAGCAGCTGGGCCTGGATCGTCTTCTCCAGGCCCTCCACGACATCAAGTCGCGCGGACAAGCCGTCGAGCTCGTTCTCAACCTGAGCTGTGCTTTAAACCCTAAAGGGTTTAGGGTTTAGGGTTTAGGGTTTAGGGTTTAGGGTTTAGGGTTTAGGGTTTAGGGTTTAGGGTTTAGGGTTTAGGGTTATTCATGAATACGTTCCCTTTTTCAAGGAAAGAGGGCAAAGCAAAAGTTCTCCCCAAGCACAACCCAGCCACAGGATGGCTCGGATGGCCGGGATCGTTCGCCCTTACCGAGATCTGCCTGGTTTGGTTCAGCTTCTCAAGAGTCGACCCTCGGGTGGACCTGTTCCTGAACCTCCTGATCGCTGCCGCATCCGGTGAGAGACCACCCTCCATGCTGGAACTTGAGCACGGCAAAGGCTGACGGAGAAGCCTGAGTCCTAGACTTGCTGTTGGTTAGTAGGGACTTTGTAGGGGGATATGGGGGACCTCATTCCCTCATTCCCTACGAACATCTACGAACCAACAGGAAGTCAACCCCACCAGCTCGGGAGAATCTTGGAGGAGGTGGCCTCAGGACGCAAGAGCCGAAGACTTGCATGCACAGGCAGCGCCTGCGCTTCCAAAGATGTTCAACCCTCAACCCCAAAACCCTACTTAAACCCTGGCACGACGCACATCCTAAACCCCTAAGGCCCAAACCCATGAGGTGCTTTGCAGTCTGAGCCTGCATGAACCCAGAAAGGGTGTCAGGGCTTTGGGGTTCGGATTCCTAAACCCTAAACCCTAAACCCCAATGATATTCCGGAATCATCACTCGGGACCCGGGCCGTCGCCGGCTTGCTGACCTTTCGGCTGGTGGGCCTCGGGTCACCCAAATAAGGTTGCTGGGTATGGGGTATAGGGTTTAGGGTTTAGGGTAAGGGCTTAGAGCTTCGGCCAAGTGAGGTTCAGAGCATGACGCTCAAACCCCCTAAGCCCTTTTCGTTGGGGTTTAGGGGGTCTTGGACTCGAGGCTAGCGGTTCTAACGGTTTGAGGACCAACGCAAGATGTGAGCTTTCAAGAGCCCTCAGCCTTCGCATGCAAACCAAAAAGGCACGGACTCAGGGCCGCGCCTTTGCACCAGCGCTTTGGGTGCAACCGCAGCCTGAACGTGAACGAACAGTTGGGTTCGGGTTTTATGGTTTTTGGGGGGGCTTCCAATCTTTAAAACAAAAGTGCCACTGCACCCCTGACAGCATCCCGCCTTCCCTGTAGCCCTCGTTCTCGCTGCAGATCGCAAGGGGGTGGCTTGCGGTTTCAAGCACTGCGCCGATGCGCCCTTGGTGCCCTTGCTTGGTTTCCCATCCTCCTGCAAGACCACCTGCGAGATGTTCACGAGATTCTCGGCCCGCACATTCTTCACCTCCCCCGAGTCCAAGCGAACTTGCCACCTACCACGCTCGACGTGGAAGGACAGAAGCTGCCCCTGCTGACCATTGAGGTCCGCGCAGGACTCGAGCCCCACCAAGCGAACGTCGGCCCCAGCGATGAATTTCCCGGGCAAGGTCGAAGGCTCAGCGGAGGCTTTCCGCTTTGAAGGCCTTGCAGCCGCCTCGGCTTCATGTGATTCGGATTTGTTTAGTTTGGGTGTATTGTATTTGACATGCTAGTGCTGATCTTACAAGGGGCTTTTGCATTTCAGGTTTGATATCCGTCCGACAAGAGCAGCAGAGGAACCCTTCAGCGCGTGCATGCCTGAGGACGCGGCAGCCATGTCGCTTGCAAGCGACCCAACTTCACCTTCTTTCCACACAAGACGGGTTGGGAAAGCCGGCTTAGGCCTTACAGCGCCTCTCACATGAGCCTCTCGTCATGCAATCGCTAAAACACTCCGAATCCCATGCCCACTTGCAACACGGTTGTACAACGCAGCTGCCACTGCTGGGATGCCGGCTGCTTGGCCGTCCGTGCGCATGTACAGCGCATGCGTCGAGGCACTGATTGGCCAGCACCCCCCAACCTAAACCCGAAATAACCTGGCGAAAGTTGTATTGCAAGCTATCGGTTCGCTCCGGATTCAAGGGAACTTTCGGTGAAACTGGGTGGTAGCAAGGTTACAGGTCGTAGTGTCAGGAGACTGCTGTATTCAACAATGGTCATTCTCACCTCCCTTGTAACGCTTTCCATGAACGTTTTGGCTTAAACAAAGCACCCCCCGAACCCTGCGATGGAATGACAGCTCAGGCCCAGGTGGCCAACGAAAGCCCCAGGAAGCAGATTGCAATTTAGAGGTTCAGCTTTACGAAAAAGAGGAAGAGTCTTGTCTGCAACGGCTTCATGCCACCACATCTACCACCTGCTTAGTACTAGTGGTACTGGTGACCAAAAGCCGGCCAAGGTGGTGGTGGTCTGATCAGCGTGCAGGACTGTGCCATTGCGTAATGTTAGGGATTTGTGTCAGCAAGCATCTCGAACAACTGTCCCGAGTTGATAGTTGTTGAAACTCTGTCTAACGAAACATACTTGATTGCCACACGGAGCAACAGGCCTCTAAGACTCGAGTTGACCAAGCCCTTTGACGAGCCTGTGTGGCAGAGTGTTGATGGTGATTGGTAGGTTGAGACGCGCATCGGCGGCACGCAGAAGCCGGATGGCTTCTTCGACATTTTTCGGCGAGATGTGGGGCGGCAGCCCAATTAACACCTAGAAGGGCCTCCATGATCGTGTTCCTGTAAGTTTTGGTTGTCCGACGGTGACAAATTTCAAGTCACTTCGAAAGAAGCAGCGCGAACATCCTGGGCATGCTTCTTGGTCAATTGGCGGAATTCTTGAAGAGCGAGCAGCAGTATGAGCAGCCCAAAGAGCGGCATGCGCCTGATGCTGGGGCGGGATGGCTGGCGGACAGTGATAAAAAACTGGATGCCGGCGAATCTCGTTGCAGTTTGCAGTTGAAAAAAATGCTGGGTTTTTTTTGGCGGGTTCCGGGCTTAGAGGCGTCAGATGTAGGGTTTGGGGTCCGGTGTTAGCGTGGGTCTCGTTTCGCACTTGCTGGAACAGTTTCGTAATGTAAGGTAGGGTTCCACACGCCGCGCCCGGCCAATTGTACGAACGGTCCTGCGCAATGCTTCTGGTGGGTTACAGTGGCCGTTGTCGTAGACAAAGGGCATTGCCATTTTTGCAGAGGCTGCTGGACCTGCGGGATTCGTTGCGAGATGCGTGTTGCCTGTAAATGAAATGCACATCGCCTTCCCTGCGACTGCCTTCCGCAACGCATCGCATCTTGTAAGGTTCGTCGGTAATTTCTGGGTGCGAGGTTTAAAAGACGGAGGACAGCTTTCGAGAGTTTCTCAAAGCTGAGATTGGCGGCTTTTGGTGCAGAAGAACATCCCAGCGACTTGCGGTTGCTGCTCTCGCCAACTTCACGACCAATGGGGCAGAGAAAGATCAAATACCGCACTCCCCGGGCTCAATTAGAATGCCGCTCGTCCACTTGCCTCCGCTACGCAAAAGGATCTAATACAGCAGAGCACTGGATGTGCCACAGAAACACCTGCTTAGAAGGATGGTTACAACCGAACAGGATCATATCCAAACGATGAACCAAACCTACTGAGCGATTGAAGCAAGCCTCAGCACTTAAACTGCAGCTGCATGACCTCTTCGCGCTTGATTTCTGTTCGTGCGTATGCACAGCATCATGTCAAAGTATAATTTAAGTTCAGGTTCTGAACACAGTCCATAACTGAAAACAGTACTCTACTGCCATCTACGGGCAACTGCTAATCAGACCCAATCTTGCCAGGCAAACATTAGCCATGGTGATCAGCTTCAAAACTTTCCTGAACCCTAGACCCTGAACCCTAAGGTTCTCTGAGACAATTCAAAAACGAAGCCACATATGGGCGGGGTTCCGATAACAAGGATTCTAGTCTTTTGCGTGTAGAATCACCCTTATCTATAGTAGATTTCACGGGAAACATTCGAGGAGTACTAATGTTGACTTCACGTTAAGGATTCCCGCTACAATTATAAAATCCCGGGGCCGGAACACAATAATATTGCCCGCCACAATTATAAAATCACCCCCTTTTTGGGGCGGGGGGGGGGGAGCTACCTAATATAAAACTAATAGAAAATCCTACCAGGAATTAGGCGAGTGCATTGAGGAGGCCCCTGGCCGAAAAAGCTTGTCCTCCGGGGGGGTGGGGGGTGGTGGGGGGGGGGGGGGTGGGGGGGGGGGTGGGGGGGGGGGGTGGGGGGGGGGGGTGGGGGGGGGGGGGGGGGGTGGGGGGGGGTGGGGGGGGGGGGGGGGGGGGGGGGGGGGGGGGGGGGTGGGGGGGGGGGGGGGGGGGGGGGGTGGGGGGGGGGAGGGGGGTGGGGGGCGGTGGAGGGGGGTGGGGGGGGGGGTGGGGGGGGGGGTGGGGGGGGGGTGGGGGGGGGGTGGGGGGGGGGGTGTTGGGGGGGGGGTGGGGGGGGGGGGTTTATTAATGCGTTATATCGCGAACGCAAAAAGATTTTTTATGCTGTCGTGTACTACTAACGGAGTGCCATTCCTTTGAAGCCCTGTGGCAGCTTAGGCCTCTTCAAAGGCGGACGATTGCAGCCACGCATGCGCGCGTCTGCGCAAATGCGACAAGCAGCAGTCATGCACGTGATCATTGCAGCCACATGACTCAATCAAAATGTCCAGGTTCTGTCTGCTGCGGGAGACGTATCGGACAGAAACCAACTGATGCAATCGATACCATCCTGACGTCTTAACACAAGAAGCGCAGCAGCAGCTGCTGCTGCTGCTGCTACTGCTGCATGCTGCTTGCTGCTGCTGCTGCTGCTGCTGCAGCTGCCACAATGAGGGGGGCGGTACAGCGGGCAGAAGCAGAGCTAATTAAAAGTAGAAGTAGGTGCTATTTCAATAATCACAGTCATAATAATGCACTCGTAGACTGTTAATCGTCATTGTCATCGTGATATTGATTGATATAGAGAGAGGAATATACTAGTAATAGCAAGAGACATCGCAGTCGTACTAGTAAAATTGGTTCTTCGCAAAGGCAATCATCATAGCAATACTAGAAACAAAAAGTCCAAATTACAATTTAAAATAATAATAATAATAAACAATAACAATAAATAAAATAATAATAATAATAATAATAATAATAGAAGAGTCATCGTAATAGGAATGGAAATAAAAAAAAATCACAGTAATAGTAATCGTACGGCAATGTAAAAATAAATACGACATAGGAAATGCTGACAATAATGGTCAATACTACAATAATGATGAAATGAGAAAAGAAAAACAACAATATACAATGGTAATAACACTGATAGCATAAAATAATAGTAGTAATAGCAATAGTAATTTATAAATAGTAATGATAATTCGGTAAATACTAATAATAATATCTAGTGTAATTTAAAAAGGTTGTATATAATGAGAATAGTAAATAGTAAGAGAAATAATAAGACAAAATAGAAGGATAATAAAAACTACTTCGAATGATAATAATAACATTAATAAGACGACTAAACGGTAGTCCAAGAAAAACAATAGCAATAATAGTTAGCACTAATAACACTAATAGTAACAATAACTGTAACAATAAGAATAAGAAAAGTTGTGGTAACAAAACAACAACTGCAAAATAGGAATTTTTTAAATAAAGTAATAGTAATAGTAATAGTCATTCGTAATAATAACAAGAGTAATACTAAAACGAATATGTTCATAAGACAAGAATGGTAACAATGAAAAATAATGATCGCAACAATAATAATAATATCGACCTCATGAAAACCCCCCAAGAACCCAAATATAATGCTGCGGCAATTCACTCATTAATCACATGAAAATGGGGGTTCTTTCGGGCGGTTTTCCTTATGAAGAAAGGGGGAAAAAACACAAACGGGAAATCCTGTGCACATGAGGATTTCAACAAACCAGACAACTATTTTAGGCTACAGTCAGTGTGCGCTAATCTGCTCTAGCCAGCTTAAGGCCTTTGTAACACGGTGCTTTTGAGCAGGAAGTTTCAACTACGCTGGGCTTGTAGTAAAAAGATTGAGATGGCCTACTGCCATTGCACAAGAGAGAGTCGGCCACTCAAAATCAAGGTATTTGGAGTAACGCATTTGAACTGCGGCATAAAAAGGATTATGAGAATTTTCCTGATACTTTCAGACGCATGCCGGAATCCAAAAAATGACAACACAACATGACTTCTCCACCAAAAACAATGTGGCCCAACGTGTAAACGGACGCACCAAAATGTGCCCATGTAGCTATGCACCAACTTTGCACCCCGCCAAAGTGAGTGCAGGATTTGAATGCAGTTCAACTGCTTAGCTCAAAGCCTCTGCTGCCTCCAAGGTTTCAAGCACAGTGCAATCACCTGTGTCCAGATGATCACAGCACCACAAAGATTGGTGGCTCTAGCTGGCCACGATGCTCAAAGCATGTTATGCAGAATTCGAAATTGGAGTTTGGTAGGGACAAATTGGGATTGTCAGCAAAATGCTGATTGCACACATACCACCGCGTGAAAGTTCTGGTGCACACCAGTCAAGTCATAATAAGCATCGCACAAGTGTGCACAAGATTTATTCTGCCTGCAGGCATTTCACGCCTTATTCACCAATGGGTTCTTCTCTTCTTGCGTATTTTCCGCAGCGGGCCGCTGGACAAGTGCCTGGAGCCAACCCCGCCGCGTGTCGATTCCGTCCAGATCAGTTTGATTGTTAAATTGCACAATTTGTTGTCTTGAAATTTTGAAGTTTAGCTGGGTTGTAGGGCCGTCTTGGCGGTCGCAAGTTGCAGTGTAGACGGGGGTGGTAGAAGGAGGCAGAAGAGTAGTGGTAGTGGTCGTGGTAGTGGTTAGTGGTGGTGAGTGAGTGGTAGGTGTAGTGGTAGTGTAGTGGTAGGTGTAGTGGAGGGGGGTCGTGGTAGTGGTAGTGGTGGTAGTGGTAGTGGTAGTGGCAGTGGTAGTGGTAGTGGTAGGGTAATGGTAGTGGTAGTATAGAGTTAGTAGTAGTAGTAGTAGTAGTTAGTAGTAGTAGTAGTAGTAGTAGTAGTAGTAGTAGGAGTAGCAGTAGTGTTAGGTAGTAGTAGTAGTGTAGTAAGCAGTAGTAGCAGTAGTAGCAGTAGTAGCAGTAGTAGTAGTAGTAGTAGTAGCAGTAGTAGCAGTAGTAGTAGTAGTAGTGTAGTAGTAGAGTAGTAGTAGTAGTTTAATATGTGTTGTAGTTGCATAGTAGTAGTAGTAGTAGTAGTAGTAGTAGTAAGTAGTAGTAGTAGTAGTAGTAGTAGTAGTAGTAGAAGTAGCAGTAGCAGTAGCAGTGCAGTAGTAGTAATATAGCCGCACGTTTCAAAGCAGTTGGGAGTCAACCAGCCTCCAGGCCGAACGCGCTAGAGCTTAGCAACAGGCCCCCTTCGCAAGAGCTTAAGGATTCTGCCGAATTCTGCCTTTGCCTAAGCCATTTTGCCATTTGAAGCTACGAGCTCTGCTGCAAACCGCCGGGTCCCCAATTCCGGGTCTTACGCAACAAGGTTGCAGAGGTAAGCGTAGGTTTTCCACTGCTCCGCGAGGTGGAAGGAGAACCCTTTTGTGACTTTCATCATCTGGTAAGGTTTGCAGCACACAGACATCCCGGCAGCAGCGCAACGGTGGTCGACTTCAGAGCCTGGTTGCTATGCAAGAAGTATCAGTGCGAGGCCTGTTTTTGTGCTTCGAGCAGCTTCCCGGGATGATGCACTCAGAGATCACTGCATTTTTTTCTGTGCAGTCAATGCGACTTCTTCTCCAAGACACCCATGCTCAAAAAGCCGCTTCGTAGACAAGTACTGGCACGACACGCCCCTCCCCTCCCATCCCCTCCCAGTTCGAGCTACAGCCCAGTCACGGATTGCTTTGGATTACTGTTGAAGGGATTGCGCGCAGCTGACATGCTTGCCGGAAAAAAACGTCAAACGTTGGTGAGGATGGAGAAGTCTCCGATAAAGATTGTACGGACTTGCAAACACAGGTGCCAAACACAAGCTATCTAACGGCCTTCAGCGCAACGTAATCCTCCCAATGTGCCCCGCTTGAGCACCATGATGTCTTTCGATGCACATGACAAGATGCAGGTTGGGACACTGCAACCACAGTTCTGAAGCACGACCAGTACATGCGCAGGGCTGCTTGAAGGTGGATGCTGCCTCAACATGTCAAAACGCCTCGTCTTGCAGCGGGGTGTCGAGAGCTCTTGTGGCGAGGAGCAGGTTCGCCCTCTAGCAGTTTCTGCACTGTGGTACGGCTCCACGACACGGCTGGGCACAGATTCTAATGAGGACTCACTCGCTTTTTGACTGTCTCCGTCACCCTAAATGTAAGTCATCGCGTCCGATGGTGCGGTGGGCCGTACCCGAATGGGCCGACACCTAAGTTTCCGTCTAGCGGCGTCTCACACTAGGTAACTCACGACAACCAGCGCAGGGCCGTAAGACGTTCAGACAGTAAAAAGGCCGTGAAGGACTTGTTCTTGGATGCTCGCAACTTTGTTGCGGCAGCGCATAAAGCTGGGCCTTAGGCAGTTTCAGTTACTATGGAGGCCCGTGCGGGACCATTTCCGTATGGCTTTTTTTGGGCTTAGAAATGGGCCCCGGAAAAAGCCTCCCCTTGCACCCCCACATCCGTGATTCATTTTTGAAAGTTCTCTGACAGCGCCGTTTGGACAGAAAATCAACTGCAGGACGAGACGAGTTCAACTGGTGGTGTTGATGCCGCAACAGCCCGAAACCCAACCGTTCGAAATTTGCAAAGTGTCTTACCAAATGTGAAGAAGTGCAAGCGACAGCAAGCGAAACCCGGAGTGTATCCCACCTGGATAGATGTCCGCGCACAAGCAAAGGTCTCATCAGACGTCAGAGGGGAGGCCAAGCCTTCACTGCGTGAGTAGCTACAGCTGCCGATTCCACCGTGCCTCTTGGTTTGTGGGAGCTTGCCAGGCACCAAGCACGATACAAGCGTGCACATCTTCAGATTTGCATCTGCAACATGCTCACTTGCACAGGTACATCCAAAATTCAGCCAATAAACTGCCAATAAGAATGCACCCTTTAGCACTTTGCCAAATGCGCACGCAAGTGTCTCTCGGATCGATGGAATAAGTGCGCAGTTGTGCTTTGCCCATTCACTCTTCGGGCCCCTATTTTCAGCCAACTCTGCAAGGAAGTGCTTAAGAACACCAATACAACTTTGTGCTGCAACTAAGCAATAAAAGGGTTCTAAGATTTTGGAAGTCTTTAGAAACATGGTGAGCAAGAGCAGAATCCATGTCATTGAGCAGCAAAGACAGTTAGAAGAGAGTTGAAAGAGGGCTCACTTGCCATGGTTCCAGGAAGCAAGCTCCAACGGAGTGGGACAACCCTTTCAAGCCAAAGACCAAGAAGAAGAGCCAAACTGAATGCAAAATTTAAGCAGTGAAAAAAGGACCTGGACCGTGCCTCAGTGCCGGATCTGAAGTCTCCATGCCCACAAATGCATGTTTCCGGGGAAAAAATGCGCCGTGAGGCCACAACCCCACAATGGGCCCACGTCAGGCACAAACGTTGCAACAAAGCAAAAACCGTCTTGGCCAAACTTGTTTGGAGCTGCTTAAGCAAAAAACGTGGCTTCTGCTTTGCTTCCAAACTGCCCCACAACAAGATGGCCCTTAAATGAACGCAGTCTGCCACCCCTTATGTCCAGTGGAGGAAGGGAGGGGTGTTGGTTGTTTTGCGGAACTTAGCACGCGCGGTAAACTCTTAATGCCTAAAAAAAACACTTTATTTTTGGTAACTAAGATTTGGCTTTGGAAATGGAGCTCTGAAATTATTGATGGACACTCTATTCCAATCTTGTCAATCTTAAGACGTGCGTATCTAAAATTATAATATCTTAAAAATTAATCAATAACATTATTACATTGTACATGTTTCAAATCGTGCGTACAGAAAATCTTAACACAACAGCAGATCTCTCCAAATTTGCGGTTGTAGAGCTTGCAACTTTTGCGAGGCGTGACCTCTGAGTGGCAACCTTTCAAGAACAGGGTTGACTCCAAAGAAACCCTGTTTCCAAAAAAAGTACCATTCAGAGGCTGTACCAAAATAAAATTTGCAAAAATTTGGCTAGGTCTCTTAAAACATTTGCCAGCAAAAAGATTCTCACCACTTCGATCCAACACACCAGGCGACCGAAACCACCAGCACTCTGAAACGCAGAAAGGCAACCTTCAAAAAATCAGAAACAGGCAAGATAAAACAAATCTTCAAGAAAATCTCTTCCAAAGATTGCCACGCAAGAAGTTGCCCAAGCAAAATTTTTGCAAATTTTATTGGGACAGCCTCTGGACTGTACTTTTCGGGAACAGGGTTCTTTGGGGTCAACCGGTTCTGAAAGGTTGCCACTCCAGAGGTCACGCTCGCAAAAGTTGCAAGTTAGAGGAATGATTGCGGCTGAAAGCAAATCAACAACAAAACCTAAAAAATTCAAAAACTCATCAAAAACAGCACTTCAGTGAGTTTCTGTGACACTCCGGTGTTTCGCTTGCTGTCGCTTGCACTTATTCACATTTTGGTAAGACACTTTGCAAATTTCGAACGGTGGTTGCCTTTCTGCGTTTCAGAGTGCCTGGTGGTTTTAGTCGCTCTGGTGTGTTGAATTGAATTTTCAAAAAACAGAAAGCCGAATGACGAATACCTTGTAAATGTGCCGTGCACTTACTATGCGCTGCAGCAAAGCCAAAGCCATCAGTGGGCATCCACCAGCAGTGCGAATTGACCTGGGCTTTTGTTCACTTAGAGGGGGGGAGGAGGGGACAAGACACATTGTTGCAAGCATTCACTTTGGTGACCATGCCAAAACACTGGCCTTTACATGAACAAAACACGCTGTCGCAAGTTCGATGCTTTTGGACCATGCCTAAAACGCTGGTTTTCCAGCTTTTGCAATTCTAAGTTTGTCGACCTCTTAAAAGAAAGCTTCAGCTTGCAAAAATGGCTCTCTTTGTAGGTCGTCCAGCAATTTGTTCTGCACTGTGGAAGCCCTTTCAGCGGCTCCAATTCAAGCACAGTTTTAGGACTCAAAACAGCCCCCCCAAAAAACACTTGAATTGCTGCCCTTCATTCAAACTTACCTCGCGTTTTCTCGCTTACACACCCACCTCCACCCATTCTGTCTTACCAGTCACACACATTCCCACACACTTGCAAACACTGCACAATGTGCAACCCACTACCACCTGTGAACTGATGCACACACAGACACACACATGACACGTCTGTAAATGAGACTTTCTTTTTGCTTGATTTTTGCTGTTTCTTTTTTGGGACCCATACTCTTTTCAAAATTGTCTTCGAACCAAACTTTTGGTGCAAATTTTTTAAAGATCAAGATCACTGTGCTGGTGGTTGTGACTCTGCAGGACAAGACGAGTTCAACTGTGGTGTTGATGCGCGCAACGCCACAGACAAGATAAAACAAATGTTCAAGAAAATCTCTTCCAAAGATTGCCACAAAACTTTTAACTTGTTGCAGTGTCAGGTCAAGACCGGACTTGCAGACACCTCTTGCCTTCAAAAAAGAATTGTTTTTCACTTGGATCGGATGCCTCAAAAAAACCACAGCTGATTTTGATTTGAAAGTTTGCACCCAAAAATCGGTTTTCAAAAAACAGAAGCCGAATGACGAATACATTGTAAATGCGCCGTGCACTTACCCGTGTCTGAAACACACAGCCGCTATGCGCTGTGGACCTAGCAGTTAGACAGCAGTTACCAATTCATCGTTAACAGTTAGTATAAGCACTCCGTGCAGTGCGAATCGACCTGGGCGTTTGTCTACTTTTTGGAGTTTATCTGTTTTAAGAGACGCAAGCATTCATGTCTTTGGTGACCATGCCAAAACACTGGCATTTACATGCAACACGCTGTCGCAAGTTCGATGCTTTTGGACCATGTCTAAAACGCTGGTTGTCAGCATTTTGCAATTCTGAGTTTGTCGACCTCTTAAAAGAAAGCTTCAAAGTTCTTGATTCTTTTACACTTACACATTTTGAGGCCAAAGTGGTGCTAAGTGTGTTTTCAGACCAGCACAGTGAAACCCAAAGGTCCAAGCTGTCATTTCTTGATCTTTAAAAAATTTGCAGCAAAAGTTCGGTTTGAAGACAATTTTGAAAAGAGTATGGGTCCCAAAAAAGAAACAGCAAAAATCAAGCGAAAAGAGAAAGCCTCATTTACAGTGTCGTGTGTGTGTGTGTGTGGCTGTGGGATGGGGTGAGTGCAAAAAGGCAGAGGCTCAGATGACTTCCAGCAAAGCCTTGGCAGGTCTGTGGTGTTGGTGTTGGTGAAGTCGGAGCATCAGTTGTTCACCAGTGGTGGGTTGCACATTGTGCAGTGTTTGCAAGTGTGTGGGAATGTGTGTGACTGGTGAGACAGAATGGGTGGAGGTGTGTGAGCGAGAAAACGCGAGGTGAGTTTGAATGAAGGGCAGCAATTCAAGTGTTTTTTGGGGGGGCTGCTTTTGAGTTCCAAAACTGTGCTTGAATTGGAGCCGCTTGAAAGGGCCTCCACAGTGCAGAACAAATTGCTGGACGACCTACAAAGAGAGCCATTTTTGTAAGCTGATCAAGGCATGGTCCTTACTTGTGTAGAGCACGGAGCAGCTGAAAACAGCAATTTCTTGCCAAGCTACTGATGGATAGAATGCAGCTCATGTGCAAGTAGTCGTGACTCTGCAGGACGAGACGAGTTCAACTGTAGTGTTGATGTCGCAATGTTGCGCGCGACGCCCGAACCCAACCGTTCGAAATTTGCAAAGTGTCTTACCAAAATGTGAATAAGTGCGAGCGACAGCGAGCGAAACACCGGAGTGTATTCAACACAGAAACTCACTGAAGTGCTGTTTTTGATGAGTTTTTGATTTTTTAGGTTTTGTTGTTAATTTGCTTCCAGTCGCAATCATTCCTCTAACTTGCTGGTTGCAACTTTTGCGAGGCGTGACCTCTGAGTGGTAACCTTTCAGAGAACAGAGTTGACTCCAAAGAAACCCGAAAAGTACCAGTCCAGAGGCTGTGCCAAACAAAATTTGCAAAAATTTTGCTTGGGCAACTTCTTGCGTGGCAATCTTTGGAAGAGATTTTCTTGAAGATTTGTTTTATCTTGCCTGTTTCTGATTTTTTGAAGGTTGCCTTTCTGCGTTTCAGAGTGCCTGGTGGCTTCGGTCGCTCTGGTGTGTTGGATCGAAGTGGTGAGATCTTTTGCTGGCAAATGTTAAGAGACCTTGCAAAACTTTTGACTTGTTGCAGTGTCAGGTCAAGACCGGACTTGCAGACACCTCTTTGCCTTCAAAAAAGAATTGTTTTTCACTTGGATCGGATGCCTCAAAAAGACCACAGCTGATTTTGATTTGAAAGTTTACACCCAAAAATCGATTCCAAGCCCAATTTTCAAAAAACAGAACCAAAGGCAGTGTGGTCTGGCTTTGTGTCGTTTTTTGCTTTGCCAAATATTGACCCTTTCCAGTGTTGGGTCTGGCATTGGACGATTGGTTGTTTTGAATTTGGATCGGCGATGGCTCAAGACCTATTGGCTTTTTTGACAAGTTTTGAGGCCAAAGTGGTGCCAAGTGTGTTTTCAGACCAGCACAGTGAAAACCCAAAGGTCCAAGCTGCCATTTCTTGATGTTTAAAAAATTTGCACCAAAAGTTCGGTTCGAAGACAATTTTAAAAAGAGAAGGTATGGGTCCCAAAAAAGAGACAGCAAAAATCAAGCGAAAAGAGAAAGCCTCATTTACAGGCGTGTGTCGTGTGTGTGTGTGGCTGTGGAATGTGGTAAGTGCAAAAAGGCAGAGGCTCAGGTGACTTCCGCAGCAAAGCCTTGGCAGGTCTGTGGTGTTGGTGTTGGTGAAGTCGGAGCATCAGTTGTTCACAGGTGGTGGTGGGTTGCACATTGTGCAGTGTTTGCAAGTGTGTGGGAATGTGTGTGACTGGTGAGACAGAATGGGTGGAGGTGTGTGAGCGAGAAAACGCGAGGTGAGTTTGAATGAAGGGCAGCAATTCAAGTGTTTTTTGCGGGGGCTGCTTTTGAGTCCTAAAACTGTGCTTGAATTGGGGCCGCTTGAAAGGGCCTCCACAGTGCAGAACAAATTGCTGGACGACCTACAAAGAGAGCCATTTTTGTAAGCTGATCAAGGCATGGTCCTTACTTGTGTAGAGCACGGAAGCAGCTGAAAACAGCAATTTCTTGCCAAGCTACTGATGGATAGAATGCAGCTCATGTGCAAGTGGTCGTGACTCTGTGGAATGTGGTAAATCGGCTGAAAATTGGGATTTTTTAAGATTTTGAGGGCCCAAAAATGAACCCCGAAAAATAGACCCCAAAATGCCAAAATGCGTCACCAAAAATAGGCCCCGTAATTTGAGCTTGAGGTGGAGCCACGCAAGGCAAATTAGATCAGGGAGCCAAAAGTGATGCCAAAAAATGGGGCCTGTTTTTGGGCCCGGATTTTTGCTTTTCCGCGGCCCATTTCTGAGCCCAAAAAAGCCACACGAAACGGTCCCGCAGAACGGGCCTCCACAGTTGCCAGTTGCAAGCCGTTGTTACTTGAGTTCACGCAACTTACAGGGCCACACTGCCACATGTTGGCTGCACTTCTCTGCAGCGAGTCTGCATTCAAGATTACCAGGTCTGAGCAAGGATGAAACGCTGGCAGCGTGACCGAAAATGCCCAGCAACACTGATGAGCATTGCACTCAAGGTTCAATGCCCATCCGAACTGTGGGCCGGAAAAATGGGGCCCAAAAACGGGGACGTTTTTTGGGCCCCTGCTTGCCCCCACATCCGTGATTGATTTTGTTTGAAATAAGCATTTTTGAAAGTCTCTGACAGCGCCGTTTGGACAGAAGTCAACTGCAGGACGAGACGAGTTCAACTGTGGTGTTGATGCCGCAATGTTGCACGCGACGCCCGAACCCAACCGTTCGAAATTTGCAAAGTGTCTTACCAAAATGTGAATAAGTGCGAGCGACAGCGAGCGAAACACCGGAGTGTATTCAACACAGAAACTCACTGAAGTGCTGTTTTTGATGAGTTTTTGAATTTTTTAGGTTTTGTTGTTAATTTGCTTCCAGTCGCAATCATTCCTCTAACTTGCCGGTTGCAACTTTTGCGAGGCGTGACCTCTGGAGTGGCAACCTTTCAGAGAACAGGGTTGACCCCAAAGAAACCCTGTTCCCGAAAAGTACCAGTCCAGAGGCTGTGCCAAACAAAATTTGCAAAAATTTTGCTTGGGCAACTTCTTGCGTGGCAATCTTTGGAAGAGATTTTCTTGAAGATTTGTTTTATCTTGCCTGTTTCTGATTTTTTGAAGGTTGCCTTTCTGCGTTTCAGAGTGCCTGGTGGCTTCGGTCGCTCTGGTGTGTTGGATCGAAGTGGTGAGATCTTTTGCTGGCAAATGTTAAGAGACCTTGCAAAACTTTTGACTTGTTGCAGTGTCAGGTCAAGACCGGACTTGCAGACACCTCTTTGCCTTCAAAAAAGAATTGTTTTTCACTTGGATCGGATGCCTCAAAAAGACCACAGCTGATTTTGATTTGAAAGTTTACACCCAAAAATCGATTCCAAGCCCAATTTTCAAAAAACAGAACCAAAGGCAGTGTGGTCTGGCTTTGTGTCGTTTTTTGCTTTGCCAAATATTGACCCTTTCCAGTGTTGGGTCTGGCATTGGACGATTGGTTGTTTTGAATTTGGATCGGCGATGGCTCAAGACCTATTGGCTTTTTTGACAAGTTTTGAGGCCAAAGTGGTGCCAAGTGTGTTTTCAGACCAGCACAGTGAAAACCCAAAGGTCCAAGCTGCCATTTCTTGATGTTTAAAAAATTTGCACCAAAAGTTCGGTTCGAAGACAATTTTAAAAAGAGAAGGTATGGGTCCCAAAAAAGAGACAGCAAAAATCAAGCGAAAAGAGAAAGCCTCATTTACAGGCGTGTGTCGTGTGTGTGTGTGGCTGTGGAATGTGGTAAGTGCAAAAAGGCAGAGGCTCAGGTGACTTCCGCAGCAAAGCCTTGGCAGGTCTGTGGTGTTGGTGTTGGTGAAGTCGGAGCATCAGTTGTTCACAGGTGGTGGTGGGTTGCACATTGTGCAGTGTTTGCAAGTGTGTGGGAATGTGTGTGACTGGTGAGACAGAATGGGTGGAGGTGTGTGAGCGAGAAAACGCGAGGTGAGTTTGAATGAAGGGCAGCAATTCAAGTGTTTTTTGCGGGGGCTGCTTTTGAGTCCTAAAACTGTGCTTGAATTGGGGCCGCTTGAAAGGGCCTCCACAGTGCAGAACGAATTGCTGGACGACCTACAAAGAGAGCCATTTTTGTAAGCTGATCAAGGCATGGTCCTTACTTGTGTAGAGCACGGAAGCAGCTGAAAACAGCAATTTCTTGCCAAGCTACTGATGGATAGAATGCAGCTCATGTGCAAGTGGTCGTGACTCTGTGGAATGTGGTAAATCGGCTGAAAATTGGGATTTTTTAAGATTTTGAGGGCCCAAAAATGAACCCCGAAAAATAGACCCCAAAATGCCAAAATGCGTCACCAAAAATAGGCCCCGTAATTTGAGCTTGAGGTGGAGCCACGCAAGGCAAATTAGATCAGGGAGCCAAAAGTGATGCCAAAAAATGGGGCCTGTTTTTGGGCCCGGATTTTTGCTTTTCCGCGGCCCATTTCTGAGCCCAAAAAAGCCACACGAAACGGTCCCGCAGAACGGGCCTCCACAGTTGCCAGTTGCAAGCCGTTGTTACTTGAGTTCACGCAACTTACAGGGCCACACTGCCACGGCCTGGAGCGTCAGGCTTCCGGGGTTTGATGCTCCGAAAACAGGAGGGAGGGTCCATTTCGGGGGGGGGGGGGGCATGTGTGAAAGCGTGCATCCCGTCTTACTGGAGAGATAATTCAACCAGGCTCCAGCGCTTTGCTGTCGCTGACATGATGTCAGGTCAAGAGGTCATCAAAAGTCCAAGGCAATGAGCGGCCTGACGCAGAAGGTGTTCTTCGCGCAGGACCGGCTCCAAACCGCCCAAGGGAGCTCCGACCTTCCACCTCTTCCCCACACCCAGAGACTCCAAAACCCCAGGGTCACCGAGACCATGGTTACCATGGTTCAAGTAGGGGCTGTGTCTACATGGCCAGGTACTGGTAGTGCCCGGTTTCTCCCGGGCCCTGCCACCAGCACCGCCAGGCGCAGGTCGCAGCCAGGGCCGTACTCAGCAGGCAGACAAGCCCGAGCAGCGCGAGCTCGTGCGGAGGGCCGGCGGCCAGGCCCTGCTCATGAGTCTGTACTCGAGCTTATAAGACTGTATCACTTTTCTTACACTTTATGCGACTCTATATATATATATATATGTTCTGCGACATCCTTATACTGGCTTCAAGGCTTTAGCATCGACATTTGGGGTTCGGGGCCCTGGGCTCTGAAGCTTAGGAGCACTTCTCTGCCCACCTCTGCCACCAATGCAGCTCCCCTCTTGTCTCCGACGGGCAGCACGTGCACCCTGGCGCCGTCGACGTCGAAGACCACGGAGACCTTGCGAAGGAGGGGGTCGCCGATGATCCTGAGAATTCAGCTGCTTGGGGCGGGTTTTTTGTTGCGTGCTGGGATCTTAAGACTGCGAGAGGGGCACCTAACCCTAAACCCTAAACCCTAAACGCTGAACCCTCAACCCTAAACCCCAAACCCTAAACCATCTTGAGTATAGCCACCTGCAAACCTCAAGCCTTGATGTCTCAGAAATGCCTGGCATCGCCCCCCCCCCCCCCCCCCGCTATCCTCGATCCTCTGGTTACGCTTTGCCGAACACTCCAGGGCCTCACCCAATCCACACCCAGAACCCCTAAACCCTAAACCCTGAACCCTGAACCCTAAACCCTAAACCCTAAACCCCATTACAGCTTCGTCATGCCAAGGGCTCAAGTAAGGGATGTTTGCGCTGGCCGGAATCACCAGGAGGCGAAGCGCACAGTAAGAAGAAAAGGTCGACGTCGGAGGCTCCAGCAACTCGTCCTGTCTCACACGCAGGGCTTACTTGAATTCATCGGGATGAGCGGGTCAGGAGCAAGAAAAACGGTTCCAGCAGCCAGCACGGCTTGAGGGATTAACTATAGAAAGATGGAAGAGCAAAACGAATACAGAGCTCAGAGCATGGATATCTGGTGAGCGGCTGATGCCGAGAGTGCGGAATAGCGCAGAGGAAAAGCAAGCCGTGCCCTTTGAGCATGCAGGTCCTGGGTGAGATTCACCCTCAAGGTTCTCCCATCTTCGCCAGGAAGCTCGAAGACGAGGTCGTTCAGTCCGGCGTCGCACCTGCCCGTCTGCGACCGAGGTTTGGGGCGCACTCTTCGACCCAAGGGTTCGAGGTAACCGAGGCTGCATGCGCTGGTCCTTTAGTGTTCTTAGCGTGACACACGGGGGCTGGAAGTCAAGGGCAAGCTACTTCGGGGGACGATGCAGAGCCAGCAGCCATTCACCGAAGTAGCGAGTCAAAGGCCGCGGGCTGAAGTCCAAGCAGTGATCTTTTGCGTCCTAGAACTTACCTTCGACCCGCAAAGAGCCTCAACCCGGGATCCAATTTCGGTAGTCTGAACTTGTTCCGATGTTGTAAGGTTCAGGGCTTCGGTCGCCCGGGTTCACGGCTCACGGGTTGTACATCTTGGGAGTCTCCCCCACCTGCACAGCAGCCTCTGTGATTCATCCACTGCGAGGCTGGGAAGCCCTCCATGGCCGTAGGTAAGCGCCATGACAACGTAGCCCACCAAGCCCTCTCGCTTCGTGCTTCGGGCTTCAGGGCACCCATAAACCCTAAACCCTAAACCCTAAATCCTAAACCCTAAACCCTAAACCCTAAACCCTAAACCCTATGTGTAAAGTTGTAGAGGGCTGGGCATCCTTGGGCTTCGAGCGGAACGTTCGACATGACAACAGGTAGCCTAGAACCACCTAAACCCTAAACCCTAAACCCTAAACCCTAAACCCTAAACCCTAAACCCTAAACCCCAAACCCTAAACCCTAAACCCTAAACCCTAACCCTAAACCCTAAACCCTAAACCCTAATTACGACTCTGCTCCTCAGGCACGGCCAGGAAAGAGCTGCCGGAATCCAGGAGGCCCTTTCCTTAGGGTAGCTATACATTAAACTTTTAGCTGCCTTACTAAGAAACCCAATAAACCCCAAAAAAGGTAAGGATCTAAAGTTACGGTAAAGTACCACAAAGTTTCCTTTCGCCAGAAGCAGCTGATTCTTGCCGTTGAAGACCGACATTTTCACCTCACAGCTGTCGAAGTGCCCCCCCAAACCTTCAACAACACCCGGTCCGGATCCCTTTGTAAACATCTTGCAGAAGGTGACCCTAAACCCTAAACCCTAAACCCTAAACCCTAAACCCTAAACCCTAAACCCTAAACCCTAAACCCTAAACCCTAAACCCTAAACCCCTCCCAACGCGAAGCCTTTGAGTCCCGACCTCCACCATCCAGTAGCCAGGCTCCGTGTCCTGGTCTCTACTCACGACCTTGACGGGGATGCTGCTGCCGCCCTCCGCTTTCTCCATCGCCTTCACGAGATCTTTCCTAGTTCATGGCTGGGATAGTATCAAAAATTCAAAATCATATTCCTTAGTGGGTTTAAGTACCCTTAAAAACGTAAAATGTTACCCAACGATGACAAAGTTGCACTTCGCCCAGACTGAGGAGGCTCTGGCCGCCTTCGCCGCGCAGCGAAAGGGAGAAGCCAAAGTGCGCGCAGCCGCTTCGGAGCTGTAAAGCTTGGAGGAGGGTCTGGTTCGTCGGTGCTTGCTGCAGCGGTGGGAAAGCCAGCCCTGCCAATCCTGAGCTATTGAGCAGTTACCAGGATAGGGATATATAAGAAAAGTAGCAAATCATCTGCTATCCCTCTCACCTCTCAATCATATGTAACAACCAAAAACTGAGAGTCTTAACACCTCACGGAACCATTCTCCAACCCTGCAAAGAACAGCCAAACAGGTCCCAAATATGCAGAACCCAGAAGCCGTCAAAGGCCCCCTGCTCCTGGACGCCCTGAATCTTTAGCGCAAGCATGAGCTCCAGCTGCTCCAGGCACAGGGACCCAGCGCAAACCCGCTCTTCGACGATGGGGATCGCGATGACCTCACCGAGTCCGTATCGGATCAAATACTCTGGTACGAGCAGCTGTCCATGAACGTCCTGTCGCCGGGGCGAGGCGCTGACCTTGCACGGACTCTTTTTGCAAAGCTGCGCAGAGTCATGCTGACAGCAGCATAAGACGGCACTAGGAGCATACGAAGAGCTGTTGGTTGAGAAGGGTTGAGCTACATGAGAGTACATGGCCAAAGCACTCTAAGAAAAATCAGAGGGGCAAGCTTCTGCCCATGCACTTCCTCCACCAGCAGGTTCGGCTTCAGCCAAAAGTCAGCAGAACCTCACTTGGCAATGCTTGCCCTGGCAGTACCACAGACTTAGTTTCCCGTTCGAAACAGAAGCAGAATCTGAATCAGTCTTGTCACCAGTGTCCACCACGACCCGAGCCGATCGTCCAGCAACCCCTATGTCCAGGTCCGCTGTGTAAAGCAAACTGTTCACCTCGCAGAGGGTTTCAAACTTCCAGGCTCAACTGATCACAGGTCCTAGCAGACACCTTGAAACCACCCCACCCTGACAGTAACCCTTGCACTAAGACTTCTAGAACCCTCCCTCAGCCCACCAAAACCGCAAAGCTGAACCCCAAAAACCCCAAAACAATGCTGACTTGCGGCATTCCTCAGCTCCAGCGTGGCCGAAGCCGGAGAAGTCAGAAGCTGCAGACTCAGAGTTGGCCCTCCATGGAAGGGGAAGCTGGCACTAGAAGAAATAAGAGCCGAGTGCAGAAAACCAGGTGTCGGTGATTTCGGGGGATTCGAGGCTGGCATGCTCTAAACCCTAAACCCTAAACCCTAAACCCCAAACCCCAAACCCTAAACCCTAAACCCTAAACCCTACAGGCAACCCGCGGAACCTCGCAGGGAGGCGTTTCGCAACAGCGGGTCTGGGCCGAAGCCCAACTCTGACACCTCGAAGCTCGAGGCCTCGGGACTATTCATTCTACCCCGTCTCTCTTTGTATACATCAATAAACATACCAAGATATATATACATACATACATACATGCATGCATGCATGCATGCATACATACATATATATACATGCCGTGTGTAGGTATATACATGTATTTATCGATCTATGTCTACCGAGCAAACGACCAACCGACCAACCGACTTCCCGACCTACTTATATACATATACACATATATGCATATATACATATATGCATATACACATATATGCAGAAAAAAATATATGCATATATGCATATATACATATATACATATATACATATATACATATATACATATATACATATATACATATATACATATATACATATACACATATATACATATATACATATATACATATATACATATATACATATATACATATATACATATATACATATATACATATATACATATATGCATATATACATATATGCATGTATACATATATACATATATACATATATACATATATACATATATACATATATACATATATACATATATACATATATACATATATACATATATACATATATACATATATACATATATACATATATACATATATACATATATACATCATATATATATATATATATATGTGTGTGTGTGTGTGTGTGTGTGTGTCTCTGTCAGCGTGTGTGTGTAAATAACGAAACATACATACATAACATACATAAAAATATGCATGCTTGTGTCTATACATACAATATAGATTTTGGGTTGGCTTGTTGGCTGGTTGGTCGGTTGGTCGGTTGGCTGAGTGGCTGGTTGGCTGATTGGCTGATTGGCTTAGTGGTTGGCTGATTGACTGATTTACTGATTGCCTGATTGACCGATTGGCTGCTTGACTGGCTGATTGATTCATTGACTACTTGATTGATTGAGAAGGGATGCAAGGGTGAGTCGGCAAGCAGGCAGGCAGGCAGGCAGGCAGGCAGGCCCGCAGGCAGGCAGACAGGCAGGCAGGCAGGCAGTCGGCCCGTCGGTAGGTAGGAGTATATTTGGGTAGGTAGATAGATATCAAGTAGATGCATACACCGATATATAGACATGTAGACAGGTAGTCAGATTCATAGACAGATAGGCAAGTAAATAGACTCATGGATAGATAGATCTGTAGATAGGTAGACACACAGGAAGACAGACGGATAGAAAGCTAGAGATCCAGATAGACAGACAGACAGAAAAACGACGGATAGATAGATCACGTGCCCTGTGCGGCCACCGCCTTTCTTAGGCATTTTGGCGGCATGTTGGCGTGAGTCGCAGCTTTGTGGTCGGGATAGACAGATAGATAGACAGATAGATAAACAGATAGATAGATAGATAGGTACATAGACGAGACAGAGATGTTTGCACATAGAAATATGCTCGCACATACGATATGATGCGCAGGCCCATGTCCCTGCACTCACAAACATACACAAGTACACATATGCATTCCACACAGACACAGAGGCACGCCGGCTAGCTGCTAGCAAGCCGAGGTAAAAGTACTGATTTTCCCTACGAGACTTGCACAGGACAGCAAATGGGCGATCTACGTCTCATTACGTCGGCCTCCTTGCCGAAGCTCCGCCATCGTCCTGGTGGGTGTACAGTCTCGGATTTAAGGTTTTCGGGCTTGGGCTTCCCGTCTAAAGGATCCAGAGTACTTTCCCATAGCGCTTTCTGGACTTCTAGAGGCTGCGAATACGCACGGAACTACACGTAGCTTGACGGGCATCCAGTCCTGGATCAAGGCGCTGTCCTTGCTGTCGAACCGTCCGTAACTTCACTGTCACTGGGGCCGGGTGCGCTCCACCCAACAGCAGCAGCAAGAAGAAGGCTAACGTTGCCAGCGCCATTGGCCAGCTAGGAAGCGAGTATTGGGCTGAGCGCTCTGTTTCTGAGCAGGAACGCAGGCAAAGGCATAGGCTGTTTCGTTTAAAGCGACGAGATCAGAACATTGGGCTTCCATCCACACGTAGTCTCATGGGGTAGCAGATGCCACTTATTTCTTCTATTCTCTGGAAGAAGACATACAGAAAAAACGGCTTCGGATATCTCGCGATCGGAAGACGTGACAGCGACAGGGTCTAGGACCTAGCAGCTTCGGGGTTTAGATTGACCGGGGCCTAAACCCTAAACCCTAAACCCTAAACCCTAAACCCTAAACCCTAAACCCTAAACCCTAAACCCTAAACCGGCTTAGGGCTTTGGAGTTGCAGGGGATTCGGGGTTCAGGGGCTTCAAGGGTTTGGGGCAGACGCGCCCATGGCTGGAGGACAACTCGTTGTCAGGGCTTCCGGCTTAAGGTCTGAAGCGCGGCCTGCCATGCTTTTGCTCTGCGGGGCGGAGCTCTAAGGTTTCACGCGGCCCCCCTCGCCGCGCATGGAAGTGGCAACCTTCATGCGGCAACACTTGGGGCGGCCGCGGCTAGCTTGAGCAATGTTTAAATCAATCAGCAACGGAAGTTGCCCAGAAAGTGGTGCAGGTGTTGCCACGGTCCGAGGTCAAACACATAGGTGCTGTCGAGAACATTAACATTAAGCTGCTTCCTGCATTAAACCCTAATAAAGAAACCTTATTGGTAAGTCAGAAGGAATTACAGGTCCAGTCAAAGGTCGGCTTCCGTTTATTGAATCAAGCCGAATAGTTCCCTAAACCTCCCAAAAACCCTTGGGGTCGAAGGTTTAGGGTTTAGCCACAGGACCCTGACAAGTTTCACCTGGGAAAAGCAAGCCTACAGCCCTTCAGGCGTTGAGACTGCGCCGAAGCTTGTGGCGGCTCCAGCGCTGGGGTGTTGCCCGGCAGGGCTGGAGAAAGTCCTGCCGGAAGATTAGGGCGCCGGCTCTCGGGACGATGACAAACCCTTTCGGGGGGGCTTTCAAATTCTAGGTGCCGAAGTACTTACGTCGTGGGAGAATTGGGAATGTGAGGACTCTTGGGTGCTTAGGACGACGAAGGCGTCTCAGGGAGCTTACAAGCATTTCCATTTCTGAGGCACTCTCGTGCGGCTGCGGGGTGAGAGTGCAGGGGTTTAGGGTTCAGGGCTCAGGGCCGTTTAGGGTTTCTGCAGGGGCTTCATCTATAGTGAGATTGAAGTGAGTGGGGAGAGGCCGCCCTCCAAAAGAAGCTCTTTACATGTTGCGGGGGCTTGCGGTATCCCGCTCATCATTGGAGGGTTACATGTAAGAACTGAGCCGTGTTCTTGTGACGGTGGCCTCTCTGCTGACGAGGCATCTGCGTCTCTTCAGATCCTGGATCAAGTCGTGGAAGTCCTTCCAGTAGCAGGTCTACATGGGTGTTTACGATGTTTTTGGGGACCTTATTGGGGGGTCCTTCTTCTAAGGAAATCATACTATTTGGGGGTCTAGATTGGGGGTCCCCTGTTTTCGTAACCCCCCACATTTTTTGATGCATGGCGGCTTCACCAGGCCGGGTCGCAACTTGGGGAAGACTGACAAGCCATGAACCCCAACAAGACCTAAACCCGAAACCCTATATAAACCCTAAACCCGAAACCCTAAACCCGAAACCCTAAACCCGAAACCCTAAACCCGAAACCCTAAACTCTAAACCCTAAACCTTCATCCAGCAAGCGCCAAAATCGGAGGGCGGTCGGTAGTTCTCTAACGGAGGGTTTCTTTGGGGGTCCTTATTTTATATAAGGTGTCGTACTCAACAGGGTCTCTCATTTAGAGAACTACCCAGATAGACAGAACTGTGTGACCTATGATTATTACACTGGATGTGAAGCCAGAGCCACGTTTCAAGGAATTTTTCTTATATGGAAAAGTTATGATTTAAATATGCTTTTGGGATTTCTTGATGTATGACATTTTTATGATTTGTTTTATGATTCTCTTCGATTTTATGAAAATTTTATGATATGTTTATGAAAATTTTATGTTTTTCGTCGAAGTTATGAAAATTTTAGGATTTTTGTTTGAAAATGTTATGGTTTTGGTAGGTTTTGTGTGTTTCTGTATTGAAAATGATGCGAAATTGATGAAGAACAAAAAATCTTCATAAAAATCCATAAATTTTCATAAAATCGACGAAAAAACATAAATTTTCTTTTTAAAAAATCATTTTTTTCATAAAATCGAAGAGAATCACAAAACAAGTCGTAAAAATATCATAAATCCAAAAAAACTCCAAGAATTATCTCAAATCATAAAATACTCATTAAGAAATGATTTGGCAACGTGCTCTCTGTGGCTGAATCCGGGGTCATAAACCTATGAAGGCAGCCAGTGCACGGCTTTCAAAGCACATACTTCCAGGCAGGAACAAGAGGCCAATGTCTTCAAGCCCCTAAAACCCGAAACCCTCACCCCAGATCCCAAGAGCACCGAGTCCTTAGATCCATTGCTGAGGATTTCTGCGTTGCCAATGCAGACCAGACCATACTTTGCACGGGTCAAAGCCACGTTGAGGAGCTTGCCTGCGCAGGGACTTGTCCCAAGGCGGCTCTCGAATTAAGGCTTCGGGTCTTCACGAACAAGTCCACGAGAAGAGCGGAAGCATTCCAAGTCCTGAAGACCGCAAACCCCAAAACCCTGATGCTTCAAAAGGACTTTTGAAGATCACTAGCACTCGTGGTGCGGGATTGAAGGTTTCCTGAACCCTGAACCCTGAACCCTGAACCCTGAACCCTGAACCCTGAACCCCTGAACCCTGAACCCTAAACCCTAAACCCTAAACCCTAAACCCTAAACCCTAAACCTAAACCCTACCCTAAACCCCAGCTTCAATGGAGGGTTGAAGGGCTGAGGGCTTGATCCGAAACTCTTGTATGGGTAGGCTGCCGCTGCAAGTGCTTGCATGCGGCTTCGTGTTTCTACCCTATAAAACTCAAGGGCCCATATTTCCGAACCCTTTAAGGAAGGTAAGGGACCATATTAAAGGGACCATGTGACTTCCCTTAGAGTGTTAAGGGCTTAGGGCCCGTAGGGATGGGGGGTTAGGTTTACCTGCTGCGAACCTTTCATACCAATGCATCCCAAAATCCTCCAGTTCCGCAGCCCCAAACCGTCGGACCCCTCGAACAACCCCTCGCGTTTAGAGTTTATGGTTCGCATGTGGCTTAGGGCTTTAAAATTTACGATGTTTCGTCCTTAACCATGCCCCCAGGTGTTTTTAAAGCCGAAAAGGCAAATCTTGGCCGAGATGCTGTCGGTCAAGATTCCGAGGCTCGTCCTCCGCATCTCCTGCGGTTTACAGCTTAGGGTGTAGTGCTTAGGGCTTGGGGAAAGTAAGAAGACTCGGGATGTTTGGCTTTATGGTTTAGATTCATCGCATATCTCAGGATAGAAGACTTCGTCACATGCAAAGTGCACCCCACCACACCCAACAAAGAAAACCGTGGATGGCGTTGCGTGGACACGCGCATGTGGGTTTGCTTTTGAGATTCATGCTGGAGGGCCCTAAACCCTAAACCCTAAACCCTAAACCCTAAACCCTAAACCCTAAACCCCCTGCAAAAAACCATAGGAGGCCCTGGGGCTCAGCGGCATGGAAAGGTCGGGCCCAAAACTTGGAGTTGAGAGCTCCTTCAACCCTTCAACCCCTACACCCCCCCGAAGCCTAACCGTCCCAAGCCCGAAACCTCTAGACCCTTAGAAACGCCCAAGTCCTAAGCCCTAAGCCCGAAAATCCCTTAAAGGCCTGAGCCCTAAACCCTGAGCCCTAAACCCTAAACCCCATAAACCCTAAGCCCTCATCCCTTAAAGGCCTGAACCCCAAAGGTCCAAGAACCAGCTCCTGCAGGGCCAGCGAATCGCCGAGCGAGGCGGCCTCGCCAAGCATTCTTTTGTATTTTGTATTATTATGATTATGATTAGTATTATTAGTATTATTTATGCTTGTTCTTATTATGATTACTAAAATTATTATTATTATTATGATTATTTTCATTTTTATTGTTATCATTATTTTTTGATTTTTATGATTCATATTGGTTGTATGATGAGCATTCTTGGCGTTTTTCGGATGATTGGTGTCATGAATATTGTTTGTATCAGGAGTATTATGAGCATTATATGTGCGGGATGGCGAACTCGCCTGGCTCGAGTTAGTCTAGCCAGGGAAAACAAACGTTTTGTTTCGGAGAGGGAGGGAAAACAAACGTTTGCGGGAAACCAAGCTTTGAAACAATGGTTTCGGGGAGGGAGGGAACCTAACTAACTCCCCTGGCTCGAGTTAGTTTAGCCAGAGAAACAAACGTTGGCGGGAAACCTGTGTTTCTGGCCAGGGTATCGAGACAAACCTTTCCCAGAAACCGCGCTATCCAAAAGTTTGTTTGTCTATGTCTAAACTAACTTGCGTCTGCCCTATTTGAGGGTTTAAGGTTTAGGGTTTAGGGTTTAGGGTCTAGGGTTTAGGGTTTGGGGTTTAGGGTTCTTGGGTGCACACGGGCCTGAATAGGTGGGGCCACGTCCTGCACATCGTCTGCGACGCTGCGCACGAAGCTGATGATGATGAAGTCGCGCTCGGAGCCCTGCAGGGAGTGCACGGTGCCAACCAGGATGCTCTTCGAACCTGCAAGGGTTTAGGGTTTAGGGTTTTAGGGTTTAGGGTTTAGGGTTTAGGGTTTTAGGGTTTTTGGGTTTTCGGGTTTTAGGGTTTAGGGTTTAGGGGTTAGGGTTTAGGGTTTAGGGTTTAGGGTCTAGGGTCTAGGGTCTAGGGTTTAGGGTTTAGGGTTTGGGGTGTAGGGTTTTCGGTTGAGGGTTTAAGGTTTAGGGTATAGGGGGGAGGGCTGTGTGGGCTTGGGTGCTTTGCGACTCTTGCTTCGGGACCTGCGGGCTTAACTCGCAGATAGAAACTTGGAAGCGAGGGCACTGGCTAGGCCACCTCATCCTACATAATTACAACCCTAAACCCTAAACCCTAAACCCTAAACCCTAAACCCTAAACCCTAAACCCTAGAGGCTTGCTGTAGGAAGCTTTGGGCTCTCGGGCCTTCACCGATGTCGCGCTGCAGCCTGCCCCGGATCTCATACCTACACTGAACCTGGAACCCCAGCAAAAATCAAAATCTTGGCTGTTGCTTAGGAATCATAGTGCCCCAAAAAGGAGCCCCTGGCAAAGATTATGATTTAGCTGTTTTAGCTGCTTCCTAGGAATTATAGGGCCCAAAAATGAACATCGTTTCCCAAGATACTGCTGCGCTCGGTAGGGCGTGATGATGGCGATGTCCTTCGCGGAGCATCGGCCTTGGCCAAGAAGTAAGGAGCAGAGCGCCACGGCCACCCTGGCCTCTCCAACCTGGGGCCGCGGGTGTGAAGCTCAACATGTTCCACAGGGTTTAGGGTTAAGGGCTTGAAAGTTTAGGGTTCAGGGTTTCTGGTTCAGGGTGAAAAGTTTAGGGTTTAAAAGTTTAGGACTTAGGGAAACAACCCCCCCGAAAAAGCTTCAGAAGCAGGCAGTGGCGGGCAGCGTTCTTGAGCGAGGTCTTGTTCTCCATCAGGGCTGCATCGCAAGCTCGGTTGAGCTCCGGCGACAGGCCCAGCGACTGAGGTGTCTGGCAATCGATGAATCGCCGGTGCTCGTTCTCTTGTGGCCAGATGCGATTCCTTAGCTACCATATCCTAAGAACGCTACTAACACTAGTAAGACTATGCTAATAATTCCTTAGCTTCTTGCCACAGGCGGGGGGGGGGGGTGTTGACCGAGGCTCGGGTGTGAACAGGCCCGCCAGGAATTAGCTGTCCCAGTATTGTTAAGGGAACTGAAGGTGAACCTTTGGATTAGAATACCCCAAAACGGATAAAAGGTCACCTACTCTACTAAGAAGCATCCCTGAAACCCTTTTCAAAGCAACAGTCGAGGGTTACGCAGAATCATCCCTCAACCCTTTTAAGCAGACGAAGGCTGAGGTTCAGCTCCGGCCGGTGGGGGATGGAGACGCGGTCCTCAAGCTTGGAGTCGTAGAACTGTGAGGATGGGAAGCTCCGGATGGACGGGTGCATGCGGTACTGCATGTTCAGCATCGTGCTGGCCTTTTAGGGTTTAGGGTTTAGGGTTTAGGGTTTAGGGCTTAGGGCTTAGGGCTTAGGGCTTAGGGCTTAGGGTTTAGGGTTTAGGGTTTAGGGTTTAGGGTTTAGGGTTTAGGGTTTAGGGTTTAGGGTTTAGGGTTTAGGTTTAGGGTTTAGGGTTTAGGGTTTAGGGTTTAGGGTTTAGGGTTTAGGGTTTAGGGTTTAGGGTTTAGGGTTTAGGAGCGACGCCAATGTCCGGAGACTGCATGTGCACACAGCCGTTTGTCATCCCCAGTCCCTGAACCCGTGGCGGCCTCCCAACGGCGCGGATTCTTGAGCATGCGCTCGAGGAAGGGCGTCTCCAGAATGCTGACGTAAGGCGCGCACAGGTTCCGCTCGGGCACGACGGGGCCCAGCTGCTTGTGATCTCCTGGCGCGGCTTTCATCGGAGGTTCGGCTGCCCGCTTCGGGTTAGGGCCTTGGGGTGGCCCACTCTGGTGACGCCCCCCGCCTACCACCACCACGCGCGTCGTGGCGCAGGTCGACGGCAGCACCACGTCGGGCTCGGGGGCTTGGGCCGCCTCGTCCACGACGATGGTGTCGAACCTTAGTTGCCATGATGTCATAAGCTGCACACTAACAGTTCTATGTAGGGGTAGTCGTATCCCAAGAAGTGTAAAGTGTTCTCATTCAGCTACTGAGGAACTTCACGGGCCGGATGATCCGAGGCGGGTCCTGGTGTTGAAAGCGGCCATTGGAGTGCGGGCTGCGGGGTTCGGGTTTTGGGGCTTCTGGGTTTCGGGATCGAGGAGGCTTACGGCACAGGTTTTGGGGTTGAGGACGGTTAAGTAGAACTGCAGAACTAGCAGAATGCCACAAACGAGCTTTCAGAATTGGAACGCTGCAACGGGTCCCCTTGCATCAGGGCTGTGTGCAGGTAGGCATTCGCACAAGTGGTGATCACGATCTTGCTCTGGCACAGAACCCTCACCTGGCGTTTCTGGCAATTTTCTGTCTGGTGGGGCCTGTTGGAGGGCAAAGAGTCCGTGAAAACCCTAAACCCTAATTAGGACATCCCAAGGGATCTAAGGTTTAGGATAGGTGTTGCAAGACGCACAAAGGGAAAATGCACAAACTTGTCGCGTTTCGTGCTGCTCTAGAACTTTTCGGTAACACCTTGCTCTGCTGCATCTACATTTAATATTTATTCGTATTCTTCTTACCTTTTTCCAAATGCACTTCTTAGGATCGGTCGTTCTGCTAGGGCAAGAAGAAGACCATCCTTTCCAGATTTCAATTCCTGGAAGATTCCCTGTCATCAATTGGATCAGGAATAACTTCCGTGTCTTTTGGTTTGTTCTTGTTCACAGTTCTCACTCTTGTTCGCACCTTTTTCATAGTTCCTTCATGAGGAAACCAACCTCAAAAATGGGATATCTAGTAGAGGCTCTGCCTTTGAGATGCGGTTACCTGTGAAATCGAGTGCCAAGTGCACCAGATGTACCCTGTGATCGCTGAAGGGCATGGCCAAGAGCATCATAGTATCGTGTGTCATCTAATCTCAGGAAGCCTTGAACGGTTGATCTTGGAACTTCTATGAATACTACCCGATCACCCCGGAAATGAGATGGTCCCGTTCTTTTGATGTGCCCCGAACATACGGTGCCGTGTAGAACAAGGGACCTGGAAACCACTGCACCCAAAACCCTAAACCCTAAACCCTAAACCCTAAACCCTAAACCCTAAACCCTAAGCCTAAACCCTAATCCGCACCTCCGCCTCCTCGTAGCCCTTGTTGTAGGCCTTCTGATTCTGCGCAGGAGAGGGCGACATCCTCAACTGGCTCGTGTCGTTGACCTGCGCTGTCCGGGAAGGAACATGTCCTACCACCAGACTCCGCTAACAGTCTCTTACTTGCCCCAAAACCGCAATCCCACACTACCCTGGATTCCGCAATACGGACCCCAAAGACATCCCAACCCAAAACCCCAAAGCAGGCCCTCAAACCGAAGACACGGTGGCAGAACTTACCCTGACCCCCCAAACCTTGAAGCCTTAAACCTTAAACCCTAACCTGAACCAGAAGCCCTTAACCCTGCGCCCACAAACCCCAAAACCCTACAACCCCAATACCCTGCACCCTACACCCTGCACCCTAAACCCTAAACCCACATTACCCACATGACCACACCTTGAAGTGCAGCGCGTGCTCTTCCAGGTGCGGCTGGATCTCGAAGGACCGCTCCATCCTCGAAGCGCCTCCTGACTTAGGGGTTTGTAGGGTTTAGGGTTTAGGGTTTGGGGTTTAGGGTTTAGGGTTTAGGGCTTGGGGTTTAGGCGGTTTAGGGTTTAGGCGGTTTAGGGTTTGGGCGGTTTAGGCGGTTTAGGGTGTAGGGTTTAGGGTTTGGGAGCGCAATTGCTGGGGCTCAGGGGCTCGGTAGAGGTTTGAGTGACTTGGGTGTCTTGGGGAGCGTACTGGTGTGTGCGCAGCTGCCTGTGGTCGGGACTGAACTCAAAGGCCTTGGGCCTACCTCGGCTTCCAACTTGCCGGTAAGAACGGCCATAGTTACACTTCCGCTTTGGGGCCTTTAAGGAATCGCTATGGGCACTTTGCAAAGAACATCAACAAACACAAGGGGGGGAAGGGGTGCAGGTACGGCGCTTCAAAGTCCTGAGCTGGTAGCACAAAGGGCACCCTTGTTAAGAAGAAACCCCCCCACCTTTGTACTGGCTTCCGTAGGCCCTCTCGATGAACCGGGAGTAGACGCGCGTGATCAGATGGGCTGGAACGTCCGTGTCGCTGATCAAGCGGTCTAAGAGGTGGTCTGCCGCATGGTTGGAAGGCGCGCAGACCTGGAAGGGAAAGCCAGCGCCCTCAACACCTTCAGGTCCCTAAACCCTAAACCCTAAGCCCTGAACCCTAAACCCTAAACCCTAAACCCTAAACCCTAAACCCTAAACCCCCCCAACCAACACTGTTTCGGAGCCCGGACCAGGATCCGGCCCAGATCGGGTCTGGCCCACGGGCTGCGCACGGAGAGTGCCGCCACGATGAACTGCCTGAGCTGTTCTAAGGTTTGGGTTTAAGGTTTAGGGTTTAGGGTTTAGTTAGGGTTTAGGGTTTAGGGTTTGAGTTTGGGGTTTGGGGTTTGGGGTTTGGGGTTTGGGGTTTGGGGTCTGGGGTTTGGGGTTTGGTGTTTGGGGTTTTCGGTTTGGGGTTTGGGGTTTGGGGTTTGGGGTGTGGGGTGTGGGGTGTGGGGTGTGGGGTGTGGGGGGTGGGGTGTGGGGTGTGGGTGTGGGGTGTGGGGTGTGGGGTGTGGGGTGTGGGGTGTGGGGTGTTAGGGTTTAGGCTTTAGGGTTTAGGGTTTGAGTTTGGGGTTTATGGGGTTTGGAGTTTGGGGTTTTGGGGTAGTTTGGGGTTTGTGGTTTGGGGTTTAAGGTGGGGCGCTTAAACGCGGCGGGCCGAGCGAAGATCCGTGTCCTAAAGTGTGGATTCCGGCACCCGGTGTCGCAGTTTTGTGGTCAAGGGCTCAGGGCTGTAGTTCATAAGGGTTCCTTCATAGGGGCTGAAGACGTTCACTCTCCCATCCCCTGCTGCAGCAGTGTACAAAAAAACAAACCAGCAGCAGGCGCACGTCTGTCAGCCCCAAGGGGGCAAGAAGCAGGACCACTTCAAGCAACCCTTACCCCGCGAACTTCCTTAACCCCCGCTGATCATGTTGGAAAAATACTTGGTGAGCCTCCTAAACCCTACACCCTAAACCCTAAACCCTAAACCCTAAACCCTAAACCCTAAACCCTAAACCCTAAACCCTAAACCCCCCTGAATCCTAAAGAATTCTGGCTGGGGTGCACCAGGAAGGAGGTTTTGCCCGTCCCCGGAGGGCCCTGGCACCGTTCAGGAGCTTTCAGTCGGGCTTGGGTGTCGGTTTAGAGCTTAGGTGTTTAGGGTTCATTAGGATTTGGGGTGTTTAGGGCTTAGGGTTCAGTGTTTAGGGTTTAGGGTTTTAGGGTTTAGGGTTTAGGGTTCAGGCTTCAGGGTTCAGAGTTCAGGGTTTTGGGTTTAGGGTTCAGGGTTTAGGGTTCAGGGTTCAGGGTTCAGGGTTTTGGGTTTAGGGTTCAGGGTTCAGGGTTTAGGGTTCAGGGTTTTCGAGATTCTTGGCTCGGCTGTTCGACTTGGGATTTAGGGCTTGGGGGTTAGGGGCAGAGGGATGGGGTTGTAAGGCTTAGGGTTTAGGGTTAAGGGTTTAGGGATTAGGGATTTAGGGTCTAGGCTTTAGTCACGACTTGGATTCAAGGTAGGTTGGGCTTTCGGAATTGCTGGGGGGGTAGCAAACAACATGCGCAGGTGCCTGGACCATGGAGAAGGGGCGCTGGAGCCCGCGCCTCGGCACAAAGGAGCCAAGAACCCTCTCAGAAGCCCCAAAATCGCCCCCTGGCACAATCCCTCCTTTTGGCCCCCTTAACCCTCACAGCCCTCAGAGTCCTCACAAAGGAAAATTATCAGGCTTCTAAAGGCCCAGATGTCCTGAGCTCTTCAGAGACCCGTGCACCCCTGAAACTCCGAAAGCCCTGCAAGCCCCTTCTGAAGCCCCAAGCCCAGAAACGTCCAACAGCCCAGGGGCTGGAGGGCCGTCGTCTGGCGTTCGTTGAGGTTACTCCCATTTTGCACCTCAGGGAGGGGGGGCGTAAAGACCCTAAAAAGCCTGAACCTCCCCTCTGGCCTGGGTGCTGCGTCATCTTTATGCCCTCTGAAGAAAGTGAGAATTCTACGCAATACGTGAGGTTACTCTGGGTACTGTACTCTGGGTACAGCCCTACACCTGGAGCTCAGGAAGGTGCCTAAGTTGCCTACCCGGCCCCACCGGAGCACCTTGCTCGCGGAGTCGCGCAAGGCCCCGAAGACCTGCGCGGCAGAGGGCACGCAATGAAGCTTGGATGAACGGGTACACCTTGAATCTCAAAGCCGAAAGCCCTAAAGAAACTCTTAACAAGATTTCCCTTTAACCTAAACCGTAAGCCCCTAAATTCCTAAACACCAAATACCATTGCAAACCGAAACCCTAAAACTCTAAACCCCCAAAAAACACCCCAAACCCTTATTCCATAAAACCCGAAACAACCAAAAGAAAACTACCTGGGCCCTCGACGTCTTCCCGCCTGCTCCCTTGTGGCCAGCGGTCGCAGCTCCGTGGCCCACTGCTGCTGCCTGGCATACGACGAAGGAAGTCTTGGGGTTTAGGCCTCAGGGTAGCGCAGGTTTGAGGTTTGGGGTTCAAGGGTTTTGGGTTTTAAGTTTGCGGTTTGAGGTTTAGGGTTTAGGGTCTAGGAGGGGCCTGGAAGCCCCAGACCCTGAACTCTGAACACCCGAGAAACAAAGCGCCGAGCCTAGGGGCTAAGCTTTGGAGTCTGCCTACAAAGACACCCTATACTTTCCCTGAACCCTAAACCCTCAAAACTAGACCAGGGCGTTGGGCCCTAGACTGGGGTATTGAATGACAATCATCATCACCCTCCTCATCAGATTCAGAGTCATGACCATAATCATAATCACAGTCATGTTAAGAAAGGAGCCCTTCTGCATAGTTTTGGGTTTAGGGTTTGGGGGTTTGGGGCTTAGGGTTTAGGGTTTAGGGTTTAGGGTTTAGGGTTTAGGGTTTAGGGTTTAGGGTTTAGGCCTGGGAGTGCGGGGCATGGTGAGGCGCATGCCCTGCAGCGGCGGCGAGCTCGGGAGTGCTTGCAGCAGGTGGATGCTCTTCCTTGGGTTTAGGGTTTGGGGGCTCGGGGTTTAGGGTTTAGGGTTTAGGGTTTAGGGTTTAGGGTTTAGGGTTTAGGGTTTAGGGTTTAAGGGTTAGGGTTTGGGCTTGAGGGTTGGTTCAGGATTGGGCTTAAGGGTTTGGGGTTGAGGGTTTTGGGTTTTGGGGTTTAGGGATAACATGCCACAGGCAGCTACTAGTGCCATCTAACACTTTCAACCACCCCACTCCGTCTCAGGCGGCAAACCTCCATCACCTATCCTTTGTAGAGCACAAGTTTTGAGGGCAGAAACATGATTTTCCAGAATTGGAGGCTTCCAAGGGCCTGGAGGGCTGGTGAGGGGCCGACTTTAGGTTTACGAGTGGTTTAGGTGTCCCACAGCCTTAACCAGATTGTGCAAGGTGCTTGGAAGGCTCTTGCAGCGATTGGGTTTAAGAAAGCTTGGCAGAAATTGGGGGCACCTTGGAGGAAGGGAAGGAACAGCCCACGAACGCGACGCATCAAACATGAACAAACGTAAAAAGCCTTCCAACCCAAGAGAGAAAGACAAAGAGAGAGAGAGAGAGACCTTGCGGTAACTTGAAAAGCCATTTTCGCTGCGCAAGACATTAAGAAAAACAAGAGGCAGCAGTGACAGTGGTGTTACTGCACACACAGAGACACACACAGACACACAAAGACGGACAGATAGACAGACAGACACACGTCACACGGCACACGTCACACGCCCAATCCACTGCCCCAAACCTCATTGATGCCCATCCACTTCTCGTTCGCCGGCACAAGGATGAAGTAAATGCGGAAAGCTGTCGCGGCCACTACAGTGGCTTCCTCTGAGATTGCACAGAGCAGGGATCTTTCGGGCTTCGGGGCCCTCGAAAAGAGTGCTTGAAAGGGAGGGTTTTGATCAGGGCTCGGTTGCTCTAGGTCGGCTCGCCTTTTTGAAGCTACCGTTTCTCATATTCAGAAGAGCATCGTGCTCCTTAAGCATACAGCCCCAGAAGGCAGTTCGGGGGTTTGGAGGTGTTAGGGTTTAGGGTCTGTCTCATCAATGATAAGGCTACTCGGTGGCGTATACTCAGAGAAGGGCGAACCCTAAAACCTGCCATCTACGTCCGTTCCTGTATGGGTAACCATGAAGCCTCATAGTGTTTAGGGTTTAGGGTTTAGGGTTTGGGGTTTGGGGTTTAGGGTTTAGGGTTTAGGGTTTAGGGTTTAGGGTTTAGGGTAACCACAATTAACCCTGGCATCCATGAAACGATCCTGGCTGTCCCGGGCGAGCTGGGCAATCTCGGACAGCTCCACCTTGCAGCAGGTCCCCTAAACCCTAAACCCTAAACCCTAAACCCTAAACCCTAAACCCTAAACCCTAAACCCTAAACACGACACCCTAAACCCTAAACCCTAAACCCTCAACCCTAAACCCTAAACTCGGAAGATCTTAGAGCTTCAGGGACATAGGGTTCGGGGTGTTGGGTGTGAAGGCGTCGGGGGTTTTGTTAACGCCGAACCCTAAACCCCGAACCCCAACCCCCAAACTCTAAACCCTAAACCCCAAAAGATAAACCTTAAACCTTAAAACTAAAACCCTAAACCATAAACCATACACTTGAAATGTCCCCCTTATACTAACAGTCCTTAATAGGGATTATCGTACCCCCTATTATAATCCCTGATAAGGACTGTTAGTACAAGGAGGAACATCCTAACCCTACACCCTACACCCTAAACTTCAAGAAGCGCCCTCCCAAAGGCCTCCACGCTGAAGCGCTGCTGCCGCTGCCCGGCAACGCGGAGCTGTCCCGGTGGGTTCCGCCCCTCCCTGGCCTCATATGGAACGAAAGAAATGGGAAGCAGAGTTCACCCTTAGAAGCGATCCGTGAGCTGGGCTAATAGCGTTCAGCAGCAGTTTCTACCTCATGGTCCAGTTGTAAAAGCCCTACCCGAAACCCTAAACTCTAAACCCTAAACACGAATCCCGAAACCCTAAACCCTAAACACCGGATTCGGCTCCCTAAACCCGAAACACTAGCCTAAAATAGCCACAAACGCTCCCTAAACCCTAAACCCCAAACTACCCCAAGCCCTAAACCCTCAACCCTCAACCCTAATCCCTAAACCCTAAACCCTAAACCCCAAACCCGAAACCCTAAACCCCAAAGGGGGCCTTCTGCAGGCAGCCCTGGAGGACGACCACCGCGTCGCCCCGCTCGCAGCTGAGGACCGCCAGGTCTCCTCCGAGGGTTTAGGGTTTAGGGTTTAGGGTTTAGGGTTTAGGGTTTAGGGTTTAGGGTTTAGGGTTTAGGGTTTCGGGTTTGGGGTTTGGGGTTTGGGGTTTGGGGTTTCGGGTTAGGGTTTAGGGTTTAGGGTTTCGGGCTTCAGGTAATCTAGGTTTTGTAGGGTGTTGAGTCTTTGGAGGTTTGTTGGGCTTCAGGACTTCTTGGGTTTTGCGGGCTGAGGGTTCTTGGGGGCTGTATGTGGTTTCAAAGGCTTGGTGCGTTCGGAGTTCAGGGTTTAGGGTTTCGATGTAGCAGGGACTAAGGGCCTTGGGGTTGTGGGGCTTCCGGTACGAGGTTTTGGGGTTCGGGGGGTTGGGGAGTTTAGGTGTTTCGGGTTGAGGGCTCCGGGTCTTAGAGTCTCGTGTTTAGGGTTCAGGGCTTTAGGGTTTGGTGCTGAAGGTTTGGTTTAGATCGGTTTAGGGCCGGCCCACTCCTGGCTGGAGCCACTGATACTCCGACAGCTGGACGTCAACCTGCGATCATCGGGGTGGCGCTCTTGTGAAGCCAGGGTTTGGGGGGGGGGGGGGGGCTTATGGTGCAGGGTCGGAAGAACTGCTAGAAGCATTCCCTCTTGGTTCCTCTAGATTTTTTTTTGAAAGAAAACACAGCGAAGCTGTACTACATAGGGGATTAGGATTTACGACACACCCTAGCCAAGCGTTGCCAGGAGCTCTCACCTCCATGCGGGCGAATGACCAGCCTGCAATACCTACACTGCCAACCTTTCGCCTGACCCCGAAAATCTAACTCATGCGAGGGATGAACGCCTAAGCCAACCCAATCCATGGTGGTGCGACAGCATGGGAGCAATGCGAGCCCCCGGCCCCGCCGACTCCCGTGGACTTTCAGCCCGGTTCCTCTAGAAAAATACGCTTATAACCCCAAGCCCTGTTATAATTCTGAAGGCCCCTATATGAGCTAGGGTTTCGGACGGTTGGGGGCTTTGAGGGGTCGTCCAGTATAAGTCTCCAGCTCGAAGCTCTACAAAGACTTGCTGGAATCGGCAGCCACCAACATGGTATAATGATGCTGACAACAATGAGACCACGAGATGCAATTTGCAAAATCCTAAACCCTAAACCCTAAACCCTAAACCCTAAACCCTAAACCCTAAACCCTAAACCCTAAACCCTAAACCCTAAACCCTAAACCTCAAACCCACCTGACACTGGAAGTAGCACTTGCGGCTCTCCGTCCACCACTCCAGGCCCCAAACGTCCGCCAAGGGCGTGTAGGCAGCGCCTGAAACCGCCGCAGCATGCACCTGTTGAGCGGTTTAGGGTTTAGGGTTTGGGTTAGGGTTTAGGGTTTAGGGTTTAGGGTTTAGGGTTTAGGGTTTAGGGTTTAGGGTTTAGGGTTTAGGGTTTAGGGTTTAGGGTTTAGGGTTTAGGGTTTAGGGTTTAGGGTTTAGGGTTTAGGGTAGGGTTTAGGGTTTAGGGTTTAGGGTTTAGGGTTTAGGGTTTAGGGTTTAGGGTTCAGCAGCTCTGGGTCGAGCAATCTCTAGTAGAGCCGCTGTCTGGACTCTAGAAAAAAACCCACCCACCCAGAGAATCCCAAAACATTAAGAAATATAAAGTTCTCATTTTTCCTCAGCAAGCCCTGTCCTCCAACCTCATTTATTCATTCTGCTCGTGTTTTTTGTCATTCTGCTTGGTTTCCATTCTGCTCGTATGCGTTTCTTTCTGCTCGTATTCATTCTGCTCGTATTCGTTCTTTTTCTGATCTGCTCGTCTCGTGTTCGTTCTCGTTCTGCTCGTATTCATTCTGCTCGTATTCGTTCTCTCTCTGCTCGATTTCAGTCCGCTCGTTTTCGTTGTTTTTCTTCTCGTATTCATTCTGTTCGTATTCGCTCTCTCTCTCTCTCTCTCTCTGCTCGATTTCAGTCTGCTCGTCTTCGTTCTCTCTCTGCTTAAAATCATTCTGCTCGTATTCGTTCTCTTTCTGCTCATATTCATTTGCTCGTGTTCGTTCTCTTTCTGCTCGTATTCGTGCTTTTTCTGCACGCTCTCTGCTCGATTTCAGTCCGCTCGTTTTCGCTGTCTTTCTGCTCGTACTGAGTCTGCTCGTACTCATTCTCTTTCTGCTCGTATTCATTCTGCTCGTATTCGTTCTCTCTCTGCTCGACGTCAGTCTGCTCGTATTCGTTCTCTTTCTGCTCATATTCACTTTGCTCGTGTTCGTTTTCCCCGGTGACCCTGCCTATTTTTGGCCGTCTTGTTGGTTGTGTTTGGCACACTTTAAGCTGCCTGGCTTCCACATGGTTGCTTTCCAATTAGTGCCCCGGTGACCTCGCCTCATGTTGGCTCCTGCTCGTAGGGTTTGATGAGAGGCCTAGAGGTTTGTCGTATGTCCCCTCTCTTCGTGCTCGTAGGGTTTGTCGTATGTCCCTCCCTTCATGCTCGTAGGGTTTGATGAGAGGTCTACAGGTTTGTCGTACGTCCCCTCCCTTCGTGCTCTTAGATTTTGTCGTATGTCGCCTCCCTTCGTGCTCGTCGGCTTTGTCGTATGTCCCTCTTTGTCAGCTTGCAGTATGTCCCCTCCCTTCGTGCTCGTCGGCTTTGTCGTATGTCCCTTTTCTTCTGCTTGCAGAGAATCCCAAAACATTGAGAAATGTACGGGTTTATTTTAGAGGTTTGTCGTATGTCCCCTCCCTTCGTGCTCCAACCCCAGAATGGGGGTCCGGAAGTTGCTTTTCCCCACCCCACCCTCGGACCACCCAAGACGAGGGGGCTGCCGCGTTGCCCGGCCCCCCGCAAAGCCTTCATCTTGATCTGGCCCAGACCCAGGCTTTCAAGCCCAGAATGGGGGTCTGGGCCAGAAGAGGGAAGGGGGGCCTGTCCTCCAACCTCATTTATTCATTCTGCTCGTGTTTTTTGTCATTCTGCTTGGTTTCCATTCTGCTCGTATGCGTTTCTTTCTGCTCGTATTCATTCTGCTCGTATTCGTTCTTTTTCTGATCTGCTCGTCTCGTGTTCGTTCTCGTTCTGCTCGTATTCATTTTGCTCGTATTCGTTCTCTCTCTGCTCGATTTCAGTCCGCTCGTTTTCGTTGCTTTTCTTCTCGTATTCATTCTGTTCGTATTCGCTCTCTCTCTCTCTCTCTCTCTGCTCGATTTCAGTCTGCTCGTCTTCGTTCTCTCTCTGCTCGTAATCATTCTGCTCGTATTCGTTCTCTTTCTGCTCATATTCATTTTGCTCGCGTTCGTTCTCTTTCTGCTCGTATTCGTGCTTTTTCTGCACGCTCTCTGCTCGATTTCAGTCCGCTCGTTTTCGCTGTCTTTCTGCTCGTACTGAGTCTGCTCGTACTCATTCTCTTTCTGCTCGTATTCATTCTGCTCGTCTTCGTTCTCTCTCTGCTCGACGTCAGTCTGCTCGTATTCGTTCTCTTTCTGCTCATATTCACTTTGCTCGTGTTCGTTTTCCCCGGTGACCCTGCCTATTTTTGGCCGTCTTGTTGGTTGTGTTTGGCACACTTTAAGCTGCCTGGCTTCCACATGGTTGCTTTGCAATTAGTGCCCCGTGACCTCGCCTCATGTTGGCTCCTGCTCGTAGGGTTTGATGAGAGGCCTAGAGGTTTGTCGTATGTCCCCTCTCTTCGTGCTCGTAGGGTTTGTCGTATGTCCCTCCCTTCATGCTCGTAGGGTTTGATGAGAGGTCTACAGGTTTGTCGTACGGCCCCTCCCTTCGTGCTCTTAGATTTTGTCGTATGTCGCCTCCCTTCGTGCTCGTCGGCTTTGTCGTATGTCCCTCTTTGTCTGCTTGCAGAGAATCCCAAGAATTAAGAAACTGAGGTTTTATTTTCAGAGGTTTGTTGTATGTCCCCTCCCTTCGTGCTCGTCGGCTTTGTCGTATGTCCCTTTTCTTCTGCTTGCAGAGAATCCCAAAACATTGAGAAATGTACGGGTTTATTTTCGAGGTTTGTCGTATGTCCCCTCCCTTCGTGCTCCAACCCCAGAATGGGGGTCCGGAAGTTGCTTTTCCCCACCCCACCCTCGGACCACCCAAGACGAGGGGGCTGCCGCGTTGCCCGGCCCCCCGCAAAGCCTTCATCTTGATCTGGCCCAGACCCAGGTTTTCAAGCCCAGAATGGGGGTCTGGGCCAGAAGAGGGAAGGGAGGGCATGGGGGGGGGTGTCGAGTGGGGGGGGGGGGGTCGAGGGGGGGGGGGGGGCAGAGAAGGGGGAGGGGGGGGGTGGTGGGGGCGCAGGGGTGGGGGGGGTGGGGGGGGGGTGAGGGGGGTGTGGGGGGGTGGGGGGTGGGGGGGGGGGGGGGGGGGGGGGTGGGGGGTGGGGGGTGGGGGGGGGGGGGGGGTGGGGGGTGGGGGGGGGGGGGTGGGGGGGTGGGGGGGTGGGGGGGGGGGGGTGGGGGGGGTGGTGGGGTTGGCAAAAAAAGCCGTGGCCATTGGCAAAAAAGCCGTGGCCATTGGCAACTTTCCCGTTGGCAAATGCCACTTCCCAATGGCCACGGCTTTTTTGCCAATGGCCACGTTCCCCATTAAGGTTGGGGCCCAACCTTAATGGGGAACGTGGCCATTGGCAAAAAAGCCGTGCCATTGGCAAAAAGCCCGAAAAGTTGCCAATGGCCACGGCTTTTTTGCCAATGGCCACGTTCTCCATTAAGGTTGGGGGGCATTTTGTGCGAATTGGGTTTGAAAAACCCATTTTGGCGACCAACCTTAATGACATTGGTGGCCATTGGCAAAAAAGCCGTGGCCATTGGCAACTTTCCCGTGGCCATTGGCGAATTTGCCAATGGCCACGGCTTTTTTGCCAATGGCCACGGCTTTTTTGCCAATGGCCACGGTTTTTTTGCCAATGGCCACGGTTTTTTTGCCAATGGCCACGTTCCCCATTAAGGTTTAAATTATTATATGATAGAGAGAGTTTAGAACACTGCATCACCCGGAAACCCTGAACCCTAAACCCCTAAACCAAGCGAACTGTAGCTCAAAACCATCGCCTGCTGGGATACAACTTTAGGCCTAGACTCATTCCAACAAATTCAAGGGTCAGGAATACGGCTCAGGCTCCGGGGTTCAGGAGCTCCCAATTACTTAGGTTTCGGACTTCGGGTTTAAGGGTTTAGGTTTGGGTTTGGGGGGCTTTTATTCCGAAACCCTAGGAATCCTACACCTCAAACCCGACATCGGGGGGGGAGGGGGGGCGGGGGCGGGAATCCGCCCGACAGGCCTATATACGACAATATGCTCTGTAATCTACTCTGACACAAACAAAAGCGCCTTGCCAAAAGATTAGAGGGCCCTAAAACTCTAATCCCTAAACCCTAAAACCCTAAAACCCTAAAACCCTAAAACCCTAAAACCCTAAAACCCTAAAACCCTAACACCCTAAAACCCTAAAACCCTAAAACCCTAAAACCCTAAACCCTAATAAACCCTAATAAACCCTAATAAACCCTAATAAACCCTAATAAACCCTAATAAACCCTAATAAACCCTAAACCCTAAACCCTAAACCCTAAACCCTAAACCCTAAACCCTAAACCCTAAACCCTAAACCCTAAACCCTAAACCCTAAACCCTAAACCCTAGCCCTAAACCCTAAACCCCCGGAAGCCGACCACCTGGCAGGACTTGACCCGGGCCCAGAGCTTGGAGTAGGTCTCCACGCGGCGATCTAAGCTGGCCCAGTCGCTGAGGTCCGGCCAGGATGAGAACATCTCGGGGAACCTAGGCGGGGTTTAGCGTTTAGGGTTTAGGGTTTAGGGTTTAGGGTTTAGGGTTTAGGGTTTAGGGTTTAGGGTTTAGGGTTTCGGGTTTCGGGTTTAGGCTTTAGGGTTTAGGGTAAGGGTTTTTCAGGGCGGGCTTTAGGGTTCAGGAGGATTAAGGGTTTAAGGTCTCGGGTGTAGGGTTTAGGGGGACGAAGGGCTTAGGGTTTAGGGGGGATGAGGGGTTAGGGCTTTAGAAGGGGTAGACGTTTTGGGGCTTCTTAAACTTGAGGAGTTTTTGTGGGTTTGGGGGGTTTAGGGTTAGCGGTTTAGGGTTCAGATTTTAGGTTGAAGGTTTCTCCGACCTTGATCCCTACAATAGCAGGAAGCAAAGTCCATACCATTCCTGGGTATAGTTCAGACATCTATATGGGTATTTCCAAAAAAAATATGGGGCCTAAAATAGACCCGCAGGAGTAGGAGTCCCCTTAAAATAAGGACCCCAATATGGCACCCCCAAATTTCGGAAACCCACATATGGGCTACGCTCTCGGCAAACGCTAAGCCCCAGGCAGGCTAAAAGAAGTTGGGGCTTCACCCTGTCAGGGAAGGCTCCGCCCAAACATACACGCATCTTGTCCCCATCTCTGTCTGAGGAACATTTTCTGGCCCACCGCAAACGAGATCTCAGTTTCCAGGTCCTTGAGATGAGGGTTTAGGCCTTGGGGCTTAGGGTTGAGGGTTTAGGAGCTTTGGCTAGTTGATTAGGGCTCCGAAACTTAGGGACATATATCTGGCGTTCCTCTAGCAAGGGTTCGCACATGCCTGCTTGAGGGGGGAGGGTTTAATTAAGGGGGACCCTCAATTTTACAAACTCCCACAGAAGCGCAAACCCGATAAAAACAAGCAATGATGCACGAAGTGAAGTCGTGACCGCGTACATCTAAGTGTGTTTTCTCGCGGTCATGTCTTTATGAATGTAGCATTGGGCGCCTTTTGTGCATCATTCTTGTTGGCTCGTGTAACAAGCAAACTAATGCGATGGCATGAATTTCGTAGGATGATAGGTGAGATGATCATCGCAGAGGGGTCTTGCTGCACCTTGCTATCTGCATTCCTTTCCCATTGTTGCCTGTGGTTCACTTGAGTTCACGCGTCATGCATGTATCTTGGTCGCGGGTCCTCGTGGAAAGTCAGCTCGCTGATCACGATGGAGCTGGGGCTGGCATGGTGAGGGATGGGCTGGGCGAAGTTCCTTGAGATGGTGCAGGTGAGCATGTGGCCGTGCCAGGACCTGGGCAAGGAAACCCTAAACCCTAAACCCTAAACCCTAAACCCTGATGAAGAGGAAAAGAGAGTTGTAGAAAAGGTAAAGAAGATGCAGCCGTAACCCTCGAGCCTGAATTGAAAGACCCTAGACCCTGGACCCTAAATCCTAAACCCGAAACCCTAAACCCCCCCAGCAACTATGTTTTGCTGAGTGCGGCTCCAGGGGGCCGAATGTGAAGCAGCCGGACGTCTCCGGCATGCGAGCTGTGGGACATAGTTAGCTTGATGGACTGCGTGGTGGCATCGTACTCTGACACACCTTGGTAGCCAAGTAGCCATATCATAATGAGGTACCCTTTTTGGGGGGGTTGGGTAGTTTAGAAGGGAACCTGGAAACGAAAAAATGGGCAAATGGGTACCACTGGGCCACAAAGGCACAGGTCGAACTGCAGAGCGCGTCGACGGGCACTTTCAGCTCAAGCACGTCGAGGCTGGGAGAAGGGATCAGGACGTTGATGTAGGTCGGCCCGACGGCACCGACGACGGCATCGAAGATGCGATGGCTGTGGTCGGAGAGCTCCCTCATGCGGCAGATGGTCCTGAAGGGTTTGGGGTTTGGTCAGGGTTCAGGGTTCAGGGTTGCGGGTTTAGGGTTGAGGGGTGTTTGCTTCAGAGCTATGGTGCGGAGTCCTGAAGATGTAGAGGCCGAATTTCTGCGACTCCAAGCGGGCGTTTGCTCTGGCAACTGCCTCCGCCAACTCGCGGCGCGTGAGGCGCAGGTGATCGCAAGAGGCCCTCCATCCCAGCTGGCACCTGGTTTAGGGTCCAGGGGTTCAGGGTTTTGGGGTTGAGGGTTTCGGGTTTAGAGTGACAATCCAGCTCAGACCCTAGGGTTGAATAGTTGAATAGTAGGATTGCCTAAACCCGAAACCCAAAACCGTGCCTAAACCCCTAGACCCCAAAACCCAAAACCCTAAACCCTAAACCCTAAACCCCTAAACCCCTAAACCCCTAAACCCTAAACCCTCCTTCTGCAACTGCCCCCCACTTCAGTGCCCGCATGCCGAGGATGTCCAGGTGCCGCTGCAGCGGGGCCGTCGCGTGGAAGATCGGCGGGTCCTTCTTCCAGCACGTAGAGGCTTTCGGGTTTAGGGCTTAGGGTTTAGGGTTTAGGGCTTAGGGTTTAGGGGTGTAGGGTTGAGGGCAGTTTTGGGTCTACGGTTTCTGGGGCAGGCTTGCTATCAATGGCTTCAAGACGACCCTGCAACTGATCATGAACGCTGCGGACTCCTCGCATCCGGCGCCTTCCTCCGTGACCTGGGGAACTACTGGGATTCAAGGCTCCTCCCTAGACCCTAAACCCTAAACCCTACATAAAGCCTGTACTTTCAGGGCTAAGGGAGTCGGTTTCGGAGTGGACTTAGGTCGTTGGGGGCAGCAGGGCTTTGTGATTTGGCTGGGTTCGGGCGTTAAGGGTTTAGGGTTTAGGGTTAAGGGTTAAGGGTTAGGGTTTAGGGTGTTCCTGCCTCATAATAGGCACGGGGGAGGACCACGCGCAGGCGGCGAAGGAACGACGACTGGAAGCCCTGCCGGACGGCATAGGAAAGTTCCGGCTGCCGCAGGATTTCCCGCAGCGCCTGGACAGGAAATCCTTACAACACTTAGGGTTTAGGGCTTAGGGCTTAGGGCTTAGGGTTTAGGCCTTAGGGCTTAGGGCTTAGCGTTTAGGAACTTGACTTCTGCAGCTCACACGCAAACATCTTAGACCCTAAATCCCAAACCCCAGGCCATATCGACCCCAGTTAATCTTCAAGTCCTCACCCCGAAGCCCCAAACCTGACCTGGAGGATGATGGGCACGGAAATGGGCTTGCTCCGCTCTTCGGGCTTCACGCGCAGGAGCCGCTCGATGACCTTCCAGGTGGACGGGTCGGGCCGCCCGTGCCTTTGCGCTCTTCGGGGTAGGGTTTAGGGTTTAGGGTTGAAGGAATTAGGGCCTTAGAGGCTTTCTCTCGCATATTTTGCGAATGAAGGCTACTGTTGTTCATCAAACTCCTGCAAGGGCTCAACCAACCAAGAAAGGCTTCAAGCACACGCTGGCCCCTCAAGTTGACCATACTGTACAATGTTCAATGCCCAGAGAGCAGACCTATCTATACGGTTTCGAGAGAGGATGGAGAGCATACAGTCTGACTATGACGAATAGCAGCAAATTTGTAATCATCGTCAAGAGCATTCTACAATCCCTTCATAATACAAGAGAATGGTAGGGTTAAGGGTTTAAGGTTTGGGGTTTAGGGTTTATCAGGTAGGCCCTTGGGATATTTCACGGGTAGGGGATCAAAATAAATTTATTTGGGATCAAAAAATAATTTATTTATAGGCGGATCAAAAAAACTTATTTGGGATCAAAAAATGATTTACTGAAGGCTTCGAAGGCCTGTTGCAAGCGGAGCGGAGGCTGTAAACGCTCAGAAATGCAGCATTTCTGGCCGTTCGCAAGCTCTGAATACCGAAAAAAACACAGCAGCTATGCGGGAACTGCTGAAAACAGCAGCATTTCTGAGTTTCTAAAGAGGCTGAAGATACTAAAATCAAAGCAGCAGTTCTGTGCTTTCAGAGCTGTACCCCGCAGCATTTCTGAGTTTTCAGAGGCTGCAGATGCTGTAAATACCAGCATTTCTGCGCTTTCAGAGGCTGGAAATACTGTAAATAGCAGCATTTCTGAGCTTCCAGAGGCTGCAAATCAATGCTGGCATCTTGGCATTAGAAGTTTCTCGTATGCTCTGAAGCAAGCACGATTAAAGAAAGAGCGGGGGATTGGGGGGGGGCGCCCCCCCCCCCCATGCGCAAACACAAGGCTCGCATCATGGGTTTCGAAAGTATGATGAAGCACCTGGCACGACTTTCTCTAATTCGGGGGGGTTGGGGGGGCCCCCCCCTCCCCCCCAATTTGCAGACACAACGCTCGCATCAGAGGCGTCGAAAAGACGCGTATGCTTGGAAGCAAGCTGGCACGACTTTAAAAAAGCGGGGGGTTGTGGGGGGGGCCCCCCTATTTGCAAACACAATGCTCGCATAATGGGTTTCGAAAAGATGCGTATGCTTTGAAGCAAGCTGGCACGATTTCTTCCTTGCTTTCTTTCTTTTGCTATTTATTCCTTTTTACTGTTTGTCTTTCTTTCTTGACTTCTTCCTTCCTTCCTTCCCTCCTTTCTTCCTTCCTTCTTTGCTTCCTTGCTTCCTTGCTTCCTTGCTTCCCTGCTTCCTTGCTTCCTTGCTTCCTTGCTTCCTTGCTTCCTTGCTTCCTTGCTTCCTTGCTTCCTTGCTTCCTTGCTTCCTTGCTTCCTTCCTTCCGCACTTCCTTCCCTCCCTCCCTCCTTCTCACCCTCCCTCCCCGTCGGAAGAGCAGAATAAATTATTTCTTGATCCTAAACAAATTATTTTTGAACCTAAATAAATTTTTTCTTGATCCCAAATATATATTTTTTTGATCCGCATCCCATATTTCACATTCTCCCTTCTTTGGACTTTACGAAAATAAGGGACCCCAATATTCGACCCCAGATAGTAGGACTTCCTTATAATCAAGAAGGTGCCCCGAATCTCGGAAACCCCCCTCTTGGGCTTAAGAGGCCATGAATCTTGCATGGGTGCGCGTTAGAAAAGCACTATGGTGTCATTCTGTAAATACACGGGTATTTACAGAGCTTCATGAGGTTTAGGGTTTCAGGGTTTAGGGGTTTGGGTGATCACACCCAGCTCGAGGTGCGTGTGCTGGACATGAAGAGCTGGCGGCGCGTCTGGCGGCTTTGAGGTGTCGGCCTTCCTTGAGTGGTTGTTTGGAAGGCCACGTCTGGGGTTTAGGGGCCTAGGGTCTACACCCAAGCCTCCTTGTAAAACACCCTACGTTCGGCTGAGAAAGCCGGACTCGGCGGTCCCGATATGAGGGTGTACGATTTCGGGTAGTTCTGGCGGGTTTCAAGAACCGAAACCCCTAAACCCCTAAACCCCTAAACCCCCTAAACCCCCTAAACCCCCTAAACCCCCTAAACCCCCTAAACCCCCTAAACCCCCTAAACCCCCTAAACCCCCTAAACCCGCCAAACCCCCTAAACCCCCCAAACCCCTAAACCCCTAAACCCCTAAACCCCTAAACCCCTAAGCCCCGAAACCCCTAAACCCCCAAACCCCTAAACCCCCAAACCCCTACACCCCTAAACCCCTAAACCCCTAAGCCCCCAAACCCGAATCTCAACAGCAACTGGGCTTCAGCAGTGCAGTCCACGCAAGGCTGCCGCGCAGGCGTTTCCCGACTTGCCGGTCGACCAAATGCCTTGGGCCAGCAGCATACTACTGTATTACAAATATTATGATGTCAGTATATTTCTAGGCTATCTTATTCTATTAATTTCCATACTACAATATTCTTAGACATTTGGTTTACTATCTTAACTTAATCTTGTGGTTGTGATGGATATGACTACGATTATGATTGTAACTGGTTTAACTAGAAGTACCACGACTGCGACTTTCTGATATGACATTCTGAGTATTATCATGTTTGCACTATGATCGCCAGTGTGGCGATCAGACATGGCATCTCTTTCCCGGAGAGCTGACTAACAGGGACCCAGCCGCATGCAGGTCCGCAGGAAGCGGCTGGCCGCAATTGGGGCGTAGACGCCGTCATCGATGTCAGAGACCTCGGCCGCAAAGTCGATGTCCAGGTGCTCGAGAGCGGCCAGGCTGCCACAAGACAGCTCCGCCTGCTCGAACCTCCTGGCCTGGTATGCCAGACGCCGCAGCAAGTCGCCCACTTCGCCGCCGCTACTCTTGCCCAGCAGCATGGAGCCAGCCTCTTCCGGAGCCAGCAGAGCGTCACACCGCACGATGGTCTCGGAGATGGCCACGTTCTCCAAGTCGAGATCCTGCGCCGCAAAGGGGAAGGTGAAGGTGATGGCAAGGCGCTCGGAGCCTTCCTGGAAGCTCAGCTGCTGCTCGATGTCCGGTGGGAACAAGGGAAGGCAAGCATCCAGAGAAGCATCCTTGTGATCGAAGAACCAAGCTCCGACCGCGCGCCGGCGAACCACCTCCTCCACTGTCTCCAGCTCCTGCTGGTCCAGGTACGCCTCGGAACAAGTGGAGAGGGGTTGTGGCTATTGTGAAGCCAATCAAAGACCGCGCTGTAGTTCGGAAATGCTTAGATCAAGATGTTGACCATTCTACCCTGCAAAGAGCCCAGAAACTAATAAAACGTTTTGCGCCTTACAACGGCACTGTACTAGAACAAATGCATTTAGATGCTTTCATTAGACAGAAGATATCGACATGCGGGATCGACGAAACTTGTTCCCCAAACACAGAGTCAGGAGCATTGACATCCAGGACGTGCATCTGAACACCCTTGCCAGGCAGAAAGGACATCACCAAGCTGGTGGGCAGGCCTGAATGTCTGGGCTCTTTGTTCAGCAACTTAAATTCAGCTACCAGAACAAGGAAACCGCTCTATCAAAATATATACCTGGCATATTCTGTTAGGTTTGAGATCTTGGAAACTTAAAGTTTAGGGTTTAGGGTTTAGGGTTTAAGGTTCAGGGTCTATGATCAATTCCTTAGCAGCGGGCCTGAATGTTGCACGCCCACCATCAGAGGCCCTCGGAGGTCTTCCCTGCCCGAGGCATCGGGACGCGGAAGATGCCCCGCAGGGAAGAGGCCCGAAGCTCTCCTGGCATCCCCCCGCTTCCAGTCGCAGAAGTTGAGAGAGATCCTGTTAGCTGCTGCGGGTCGCAGGGCCCCCCCAAAAAAACGTGTACACTTTCAGTTCTTTTAAGGGGATTATAGGGATTATAGTATTCCCAAAAAGTGTAAAGGGTACTCATTCAGCTGCTAAGGATCTGCACGGGCTCCAGGATGGCCACATCGGTGTTGCGGGATTGCATCCCCAGAGCCTGGATGTACCGCCCCCGCGGCCGGCAATCCCGACTCCACTCGCTCACTTCGACCACGTGTAGGTCGTGGTTGCTGGGCACGCGCAAGGCCTGATCCCAGGGGGTACCCCCGATGTTTTACCCCAAATAGACTAGAATCCCCTTAAAGGGACCATCACAAGAAGGCACCTCATTTTTTCGGACATGTAGGTCATGGTTGCTGGGCACTCCCAGGGCGCGCCTCATCCCAGGGAACCTGTATGGCGGGCAGCTTCCCGTTGATGGGGTGAAAGGACAAGACCTGGGCAGTTGCTCAGAGTCAGGGCTTCGAAGCTTGCCTCCTTCTGCAGAGCCTCCCAACTCAGCCCCCCCCAAACCCTAAACCCTAAATAAACCCTAAACCCAAAAAACAGTAAGAAAAAATGTTGAGAGAAGTGGCCTTCTTGGAGCGCACGACCTTGGACTTCGAGCACACGTACAGCTTCTGCCTGGTCACCCCGAACTCCTTCGAAAGCAAGATACGGCCGAAGAGCTCCGTCCTGCACAGGGCGCGTGGGCCGATGAAACTCCGAGACTCCGAAACCCCCCCCCTTCTGGTGCGAGTTGCTTCTTCAGCGTTTGTCGGAATGGATTTCCATCTTCCACGCATTGAATCTACAAGTCCGACCAAGCATCACACACTCGAATCCTACGTTTCGCGCAAAATCCTCCAAAGTCCAAGCGACACGGATACGAACAATAGTACTAATCATAACAGCAGCCACTTCAGAACACAACAATAATTGCAATAGTAATAATACCACTCATCATAACAGTAGCCACAAGGGTGACGGCGGGCCTGTCCAGGTCCAACCCTCCGCAGCAGGCCCCAGCCGAGTCTGCTGCCGGCTTCCGGCGAACGTGCCCGTCCGGCGAGAAAACCCGGGCCTTCGTGCAAGGCTTTAAAGCCTTGAGTGTTTGAGAGCTAGGCTTTGGGGGTTTAGGGGTGTAGGGGTGTCGGGGTTTGGGGGTTTCGGGGTTTTAGGGGTTTAGGGGTTTCGGGGTTTAGGGGTTTAGGGGTTTAGGGGTTCAGGGGTTCAGGGGTTCAGGGGTTCAGGGGTTCAGGGGTTCAGGGGTTCAGGGGTTCAGGGGTTCAGGGTTCGGGGTTCCGGGGTTCAGGGGTTCAGGGGTTCAGGGTTTAGGGTGTAGGGCTTAGGGCTTAGGGCTGAGGGTTTAGGGTTTAGGGCGCTTTGGGGGTTGAGATGGTTTGGGGGTTTGAGATTTAGAAGGTTTAGGGTTTAGGGTTTAGGGTTTAGGGCTTAGGGTTTACGGCTTAGGGTTTAGGGTTTAGGGTTTAGGGTTTAGGGTTTAGGGTTTAGGGTTTGGGGTTTAAGTGATTGAAGTGGTTTGAAGGCTTGGGGGGTTCAGGGTTCTCTAGAGTTCACGAGGGCTGCTCTGGGGTTTCGGATGCTGAGGGCTTAGGGCTTCATCGCTTCTGCAGCTTTATTTTAGGGTCTAGGGTTTAGGGTTTGCGTTTAGGGTTTAGGGTTTAGGGTTTAGGGTTTAGGGTTTAGGGTTTAGGGTTTAGGGTTTAGGGCTTAGGGCTTAGGGCTTAGGGCTTAGGGCTTAGGGTTTAGGGTTTAGGGTTTAGGGTTTAGGGTTTAGGGTTTAGGGTTTAGGGTTTAGGGTTTAGGGTTGCCTGACTCGTGAGCGGTCGTCTCTTGCAGGAGCACGACACACTGAGGGCGACGCTCTTGGGAAGGGCAAGTGCTCCCTGCACTGAACGCACCGGACGTCCATACATCATCTCAGATGATGGCACAACGCCCATCAATCCTGATCCTTAAACCCTACACCCTAAACCCTAAACCCTAAACCCCTAAACCCCTTAACCCCGAAACTCCCAAACCCTAAACCCCTAAACCCTAAAACCCTAAACCCTGGCCCAGACTGAGGCCACGGCGAAGAGAATCCGAACGTGACAGCGGTCGAAATCCCAAGCTTGACCCCGATTCTTGCCCGTGAGGATGTGCACCTTCCCAGGGATCGGCTTTGGGGCTTCGGGTGCTTAGGGTTTAGGGTCTAGGGTTTAGGTTTTAGGGCTTAGGGCTTAGGCTTAGGGCTTCAGGCTGAGGACTTAAGGAATATGTCTTTACTCTCATAGGGCCCTCCCTCACTCCATAAGCAGCCCGAACCACTCAGCCCCAAAACCCACAAGGAGACCCTGAGACCCTGAGACCCTGAGACCCCTCAACCCTAAACCCTCAACCCTAACCCTAAACCCCTAAACTCTAAACCCTAAACCCTAAACCCTAAACCCTAAACCCTAAACCCCATGAAGCCCTACACATGCCTTACAGCGGCTCAGGCAAGCCGGGCCGCGCTCCACAAGCACCTGCCAGGGGCACAAGGAAGCTCAGAGCGGGTTTAGGGTTTAGGGTTTAGGGTTTAGGGTTTAGGGTTTAGGGTTTAGGGTTTAGGGTTTAGGGTTTAGGGTTTAGGGTTTAGGGTTTAGGGTTTAGGGTTTAGGGTTTAGGGTTTAGGGGTTAGGGGTTAGGGGTTAGGGGTTAGGGGTTAGGGTTGGTAGAGCCTCAGGGAGTTAATTCAAGGATTTAGGGCTTCGTGCTTCAAGGGCTTGCTCAGAGGTGCTAAGATTGGCAGTCGCAGAATCCAGCGGCTCGGGCTTGAGGGTTCACCCGCACCTCTCCGCAACGCTTCTGCTGCCCGTCAGCAGCCCCGGACACGCAGCGAAAGGTCCCGTAGACCAAGGTTCCCATCCTCGGATGCTCTCCGTGCCAAGCATAAGGATGAAGTCTCACGTAGTCCCTCGTAAATCAACAGGTCATGCTGGTCTCGGGGTTTTCGGGTTTAGGGTTTAGTATAGGGCTTGTGGTTTCTGGAGGTTTCAGCCCAGCTCTGGGCTTTTGGTGAGCAATGTTGTCATCTGAAGCCATGCATTTCTTTGAAAAGGACCAAAAAGACTATGACACACCAGCATGCCCTGAGAACCCTATACATGCCCAGAGAAGACCAGTCTCAGCTTGTCCAAGGTCGGGATGTTGCTCGGCTGCCCATCCAGCTCCGCCTCGAGCTCGGGCTCCTGGTTCTCAGGCGCAGCACAAGAGGAGGCCACGTCGTTGAAGAGCGGGTCCACCAAGTCATCTGACAGATCACTCCGGCTGGCGTGGCTCTCCGACTCGTGCAGGTTCATTTTGGCTAGTGACAGCTGCTGCTTCAGGGCATTCAAGTCTGGAGCCTCCAGGAACTCCGTACCGGTCCATCCGTGCTCAGCCAGCACCTTGCGGACATGCGCCGTGCCCGTCGCGCCTTGGAGCGCCTTCTCCAAGCCCTTCTTGCGCGACGGTGGCGGGCTCTCTGCCGTAGCCTCTACCGCCGCCAAAGCCAAGTCGAGCCCGCGGGCAGCATCCTCATCATCCGAGCCCTCCGGCTCGTCCCATGGCAGAGCAACATGGCGGGAAGCAGAGTGGCACTGGGATGACTCTGCAGCGTGGTCAATTGACGATGGTATCTTTTCCAGACCCGCTTGGGCGGTCGATGTGCGCCCCGTATCTGCGCAAGGCTGGAAACACGACGGCAGCGTGGGCTGGGAAAACCTGAGACTTTTGGTGCGTAGGCGGTCAGCCCCAACCCACTCGTCCTCTTCAGAGGCATAGCCATTGTAGTGCACCAAGACAGGCGTCTTCGCTCGTCGCGCATCGTGCGATATCTGAAGGACAGTTGTAAAATAGGGTTTCTCTCCACACTGCACCTGCACATTCATGCCCTCCTCAAGCAAAGAATAGTCCGCAACCTGCAAACGCCGCAGGGACAGCCACTTCTCGACGAACTGGCCTTCATGATAATAGCGCACTTTTACTGGTGCTGCAGACTTCGATGACGATCCTGATATCTCGAGCACCTCCCCACAAATCAGGGAGGAATCGAGCTTGACATAAACGAGCGCGCCACTCTGCAATTCAGAGGTGGCAATTGCTGGAGTGGAGACGTTCAACGTTGGGTTGTCTGAGGGTTGTGCAGGCAGCGTGGGCTGGGAAAACCTGAGACTTTTGGTGCGTAGGCGGTCAGCCCCAACCCACTCGTCCTCCTCGTAGCCATTGTAGTGCACCAGGACAGGTGTCTTTGCTCGTCGCGCATCGTGCGATATCTGAAGGACAGTTGTAAAATAGGGTTTCTCTCCACACTGCACCTGCACATTCATGCCCTCCTCAAGCAAAGAATAGTCCGCAACCTGCAAACGCCGCAGGGACAGCCACTTCTCGACGAACTGGCCTTCATGATAATAGCGCACTTTTACTGGTGCTGCAGACTTCGATGACGATCCTGATATCTCGAGCACCTCCCCACAAATCATGGAGGAATCGAGCTTGACATAAACGAGCGCGCCACTCTGCAATTCAGAGGTGGCAATTGCTGGAGTGGAGACGTTCAACGTTGGGTTGTCTGAGGGTTGTGCAGGCAGCGTGGGCTGGGAAAACCTGAGACTTTTGGTGCGTAGGCGGTCAGCCCCAACCCACTCGTCCTCCTCGTAGCCATTGTAGTGCACCAGGACAGGTGTCTTTGCTCGTCGCGCATCGTGCGATATCTGAAGGACAGTTGTAAAATAGGGTTTCTCTCCACACTGCACCTGCACATTCATGCCCTCCTCAAGCAAAGAATAGTCCGCAACCTGCAAACGCCGCAGGGACAGCCACTTCTCGACGAACTGGCCTTCATGATAATAGCGCACTTTTACTGGTGCTGCAGACTTCGATGACGATCCTGATATCTCGAGCACCTCCCCACAAATCATGGAGGAATCGAGCTTGACATAAACGAGCGCGCCACTCTGCAATTCAGAGGTGGCAATTGCTGGAGTGGAGACGTTCAACGTTGGGTTGTCTGAGGGTTGTGCAGGCAGCGTGGGCTGGGAAAACCTGAGACTTTTAGTGCGTAGGCGGTCAGCCCCAACCCACTCGTCATGATCGACTGAGTAGCCTGTGTAGTGGACTAGGACGGGTGCCCGAGCTTTGCCGTTCTCAAATGAAATCTGCTGCACTTTGGCATAGTACTGCTTCGTTTCTCCACACTGCACCTGAACATTCATTCCCACGCTGATTGAGGAAAAGTCTGGAAGCTGCAACAGATCTAAAGGCACCAATTCCGATTCACTCACTTCGCCTTCGTCGTCATAATAGCCGACCTGTACTGGTCCGGAGCTGCCCGCACCGATGGACAACACCTCGCCGAACTTCACTCCTTTAGCACACTGAACCGAGACCACCATGCCTTCTCGAAGATGGAAGCTGCAGTGACGACAACTGCTGCTGTCCTCGGGCAACAGCTTGTCAGAGGTATGAGACTTAGATGCTAGCCTGGCCCTGTGATGAGCCAAACTGCACCTCTCCCCGTACCCGCACTGAAGTCCAGGCACATCTTCGTGCAAGAGCAACTTCTTTCCGTGAGTGTGCTGCCCAAGATGCAAACACTTGCCCTTAAGCCAAAAACAGCACACGAATGCCTTTGTTGTCGGTGGTGCTTCGTCCACGAAAGTCTTGACTTCATCTTTACCCGTCCCTCGACCGCCCACGAGCTTCTGAGCCTCCTGACTTTGAGCTTCAGACCTTGAATTCATGTCAATGGCACCATGCAAGGTAGGTGTGATGCAGCCCTCGTTGGACGATGTCCCTGGCGCCTTGACCCTCCAAGCCATTGTTGTCCCGACCTTGACGTCTCCCTTTTCTGCAAGAGATTTCTTCAATTCATAGTCAGGCTTTGTGAATAAGCCTGGAGTGTCAGGGTGCGGTGTCAAGCCAGAGCAGTAGTCGCCAGCCTCCTCCGAGCCACCATCACACCACTCCCGCGCACAGCGGAAGAGTGGCTTGCCCATGTGCCACGCCTCCGGCTGATGCCCGTGCAGCTGTAGCCCGACACCATTCACAGAACTGTCGACTGCATGGAGCCGATTGGCAATCCTCGGGTCTTTGGGTTCGTAGAGCCGGCAAGGTGCCAAGACCGTGGTGTGCCGCCACCTGCTAGGCCATCTGTGTAAGCTTTAGGGTTTAGGGCTAGGGTTTAGGGACATAATGGGACATAGAACTGAGCAGCTGGGATTACTGGTTGCGGCTTCTGGCTTATGCTGCAGCACTCCTAGTCGTAGTCCCCGACCCCAAAGTTTCAAGCCAATGCACATGCCCTGCAGGCTGCTGAGCATGGCCCCACGGCGACTGCCCCGCATGATGCGCAGGGTATCGCCGTCCACCATGACATCCAGAGGCTCGACATCCTTCAATTCGTGAATCTGGGAGCCCGAGCCTAGGGCTCGTTCTTGCAGGTAACCTCAACGACTTCCCACTTCTCTGTACTAGCAGATCCTGTTGAGGAACTATGAGGTCCGCAGCCAGCACCTAACATCAAGGGGCCTCAAACCCTAACCCTGTTGCACGGCTGGACCTTGGACCCCGGGAAGTTGTACGAAACTTTTGCTGTTGCCCTGCAGCAGGACAGCAGGAAAGAGTCTTTTGGGTTTCAGGGTGTTGGGCTCAGGATGTCGGGAGAACTCCTTCAACAACAAGATCCGCAGGGCCTCGGAACCTTAAAGCCCTGAGCCTTACACCCTAAACCCGAACCACTCCACCCAAAAGCCTTGAACACCTGAGAGCAGCTCTTCGTTAGGGTAGCCTAAACCCTAAACCCTAAACCCTATACCCTAAACCCTAAACGCTACCCTGAGAGCAGCTGTTCATCACAGGTCCTGCGGCTTCAGTCGGCCGCTGGCCAGGTCATGAAAAAGCTCATAGACAGATCGGTCCTGAAAATGCTGGAGGGCTTAGGGTTTAGGGTTTAGGGTTTAGGGCTTAGGGTTTAGGATTTAGGGTTTAGGGTTTAGGGTTTAGGGTTTAGGGCTTAGGGCTGGTTTAGGGGGGCTTATAAGACCTAAAACATTCAACGCAAACCCGAAACCCGAAACCCTACACCCTAAACTTAGACCCTAAACAAGCCCAAAACCCCTTTGGGGTGAGAAACCCCAAACAATGAGGCCAACGCTCTCGGATTTTTTTATGCTCGGGTTGGAACTGATAAGGAGTTGGGGATGGCGAAAGATCTGTTGCTTGTATTTGGGGTTTAGGGGCTTAGGGCTTAGGGTTTTGGGTTTAGGGTTTAGGGCTTAGGGCTTAGGGTTTGGGTTGGCTCCCTGTTGGAGGTTCAAGGGTGGTTTCTTCGATGTTGGGGGGTATAAAGTGGAACCCCCCTCGCTTTGGAAACCCTCATATCTATGGTCAGTTCTCAACATGATGGTCCCTATTTGGGGTACCCTAGATATTACCCCAAAAGCATCATAATTTAGAGAAATCCCCGTAACCCTAAACCCTAAACCCTAAACCAAAATTAAACCCTATCAACTAGTAGAACTTTTCCCAGAACAGTCGATTTGAGGATGAAGGCCTCGGTTTCAAATTCGAGGGCCGCGCCGTCAAGCTCAGAGAATGTTTGGGTTTGAAGTGACCAACTTGTTTTTGCCTTGAACTCACTGCAGGTGTGGATCCTAAACCCAAACCCCTAAAACCTTGAACCCTAAGCGTAGGGTTCAGGGGGGTTTGAGGTTCTGGGATTGGGCGTTATTCCAAGAACCCGTCCTTGTAATCTCCTGATGTGAAAGTCATCTGGCTATGTACCTTGGCCTGCGCCCAGCGTAGGCACCAGATCGGCACCAAAACCACACGGCCAGTGCCAACGTTCTCCGAAAGCACCAGGCGCTTCCTGAGATCATTTCCGCGGAGCTCGAGGGGTGCGTTTAGGGCTTTTAGGGTTTAGGGTTTAGGGTTTAGGGTGTTTATGAGGTTTTTTGTACCCTTCGCAACCGAAGGAGAAGATTTCGCAGCACCTGTGTGGATTTGGCCTTGTGGCTTACGTGTTGTCATCTAGAACTAGGATGCTGCAAACCTCAAACACTCAGCTGCAAAGCTGCAGATGCAGCTTCATTCAACCAAGCGCACTACATCAAACAACGCACAAGACGTGACAGGATGTAAGCCTTACGTCCCATATCTTGCACCGGGCTTCTGAAACTCCAGCATATCAGCGATGCATGGAACAAGCCCGTGCGCATGTGATGAATCATGGCTTCGATCTGCTTGCGTGGTCGCTCTCTCCGGCAGAGGTCGCTGCTTCAGAACAGAATGATGATGGAGGATGACGCGGCAATGCACCTTTTTAACCAGCATCTCCTTGAGATCTTCCTCCAAGTCATCCGCACTTGTTTCGCGTAGGAAATTGAGATTGTAGCCGAACTCCTCAAATTTGGCAGCGTAAACTTCCAGATCTGAATCCACTGAAGCCAACCATTCCCGGACGCATGGCTGCTTAGGCTTCATGGTCAGTGCAACCGCTTTCAACCAAACCCACGAACCGGTCACTCATACAACGAGCGGCTACATGGAGCACCATGAGGGCAGCCTAAACCCTAAACCCTAAATCCCAAACCCGAAACCCTAAACCCTAAACCCTAAACCGGCATGCGTCTGCACGATGCTCCTTCTGAACCTGAAACATGCTGGAAGCTCTGAATGCATCTGCAAACGGCTGCTAGAATCTGTTGGTCCCTGTCTGGGCACCCTACATGTGGAGGCCCGGTTCGGGTTTAGGGTTTGGGGTTTAGGGTTTACGGTAATATATACATATGCTTCCAGGTCAACGAAAACTTTGTGTTTCAACGAGCTCCACTTAAACAACGACGTCTCTCTCTCTCTCTCTCTCTCTCTTGTTTGAGGAAATGATGGAATATCTGGGGGTCCACATACGTGCCGGCCTCGATTTTCGTAAACCCCCATGTAAGCAAACTGAATATCTAACAGGGAAGCATCTAAGAAGGCTTGAAGGAGCGAGCGCGCCGCCCTCACATAAGCATAACGGAAGCTATTGGACATGAACATCTCTCAATAACAGTACGAATCAGTAGACGGATTCTCAACGTCTCAGCCCAAAAGGATCGTAAAGGCAAAGGTCATGCAAGGTCACTGGCCCACGTCCTGCACTCAGGAATCTTTTTGTGCCGTGTGGCAGCATGGTGAGACAAATTCATTTGAGCTGGTGATAAGGGCAGCTCTCGCACAAAAGTAGTCAATCTCGGACATGCCGTCACCCTTCCAGGCTCATAGTCGCCAGCGCTTGACGACGCGAGTTCTGACATCCTGGTCGAGGGAGCAGGGTCACACCCGCTCTTTGGTCATGGAACTGCAACAAGCTTTGTTCATCGGCTAATGCCGGACACCGGGGAAAAACCACGCAAGGTCAGGAAAATTTCGACCCCTTGCTTCTGTTGGTTTATGCTGCAAGGTATCAGGGGGAGCGAGAATGGCCAAGCCGATGACAAGGACGTCTTTCACGTTTGCTGATCAAGACTGGAAGACACATCCTCCTTTTCCGCGGCCCTGTGCTCACCGGTGCGCAGCGACGCTGTGCAATCGGAACACACCGGCCAGCAACACAACCGCTCATTGCTCTTTGAGCTGCAACAGAACTCCCTTCTCGCATGCATTGGCTTTTCTCCAACAGGTTTTGGCCACCAAGGCTAGGAAGGCTTCAGCTGGTCAAGTTTAGGGTTTAGGGTTTAGGGTTTAGGGTTTTAGGGTTAAGCACGTCCCAGCCTCACGTTTGCCGATGTCTGACGGCGTGAACTCTGCCTCGCCGGCCAGGGGTCACAACTGCTTTCATGGAGCTGCGGCAAGAGCTCTCTTCTCGCAAGCTTTGGCCAAGCCAAGCCCATCGCGATTGAACCTGCACGGTTGGAATTCTTTGCATGTAGGCACTGGGGTTCATGGTCGCCGGCAAGTAATGGGATGCCAATGCTGCATTTGCATGCGCCACACAAGCCAGTCATGCATGCGGAAATTCCGAAATCGACTTGCCCAGAGAGCGACATGTCGTAGCAAGCGGCCAGCTACACGGGCGGATTGGCTCATGTAAAGGAGTCTCCGCACGATCAGCGGTCAGACAACGAGTTTATCATGTTCCTGCATCCTTGCCACAGGGTCTCATCTGTCCTTCTGCAAGGGCACGCCTGCAGGAACGCCCGCTAGAGCCTCAACCCTAAACCCCCAAACAACCAATGCTCGCATGCCAGCCTAGTCATGCGAGCTCGCGGAGAGGGGCTCAGGCACTGAACCTGGCAATGCAGCTCTGGCCTCAGCTTACTCTGTATGCACGCATGTATCGGACATGCACCTTCATCCGCAGTACGACTCAGGCTTGCCACAGCTATCAGTAGTTCCATCAGGACTGAAAGTATGCCACTGCAAGTTTGCCCAAAGCCAGTAGACCCTCGCGTTCCCTTGCTGTTGCCGGTCAGCTGTGCCCGGGCATCATTTTCTTTCAGAAGGCAAAAAGCTGAGTAGACTGGCATGACTGTCAGCAACTGCCGAGAATGTCATCATTTGCGGTTGCTTTTGGGTGTGTTAACGCTTTTTTGGCTTACGAGGCGTATAACTGCAATCATCACCTTAAATGTGTGTGGGTGTGCCTGCAGTCTAAATGGGGTCTGTCAAGTCAGTGACAGCGGCTGGCACATTGACATGGAAACACGGGAATGCCACAGGGTCTGGACGAACTTTGGCAAACGCCACAACAGTCCCGAAGTGTTTGCGAAGCCCAGCAGTCAGAAGACTTCCGCTGAGGCAAGCCTAAGCGATGCAACTTTCGACAAAGCTTCGGCGAAGCGGAATACGAGCCAACAAGCCACGTCCGCGAAAGGATGTGAACTATCACTTGAGGACCTAGCGTTGACAATGTTCACGTGCATGTAGCCTCTGCGGAGCATGCGCCCGCGTCTAAGGCCATTCAGGAAGATCAACTTTCTTTCCCTCCTTATGCGGCACATGTACAGAGGAGGGTGCTCTACTCGCTGCTTCCCGGCCTTCCATCTGAGCTTTTGAATGCGAGCGGACAAGGGATGTTCGCTTTGCCCATGAAGAGGACAACGAAATGGATACTGGGATGGGCAGCGATGCGCTGTGACGAGGTTCACGCTGGGAAGATCTTGCTCTAGCCACGCTTGCCAGGCAACCGCTGGCAGATGCATCTTGTCTTTACAGGCCGCGCAACCTGCAAGCAAGGAAGCCAGCGTGGCAATGGAGCTATCCCCGCAATCAGGGCTTTACTTCCAATGTCCAACTGCAAGCTGCTGCAATCACAAACATCGGCGGCTTTCGAGACAGGCTTCTCTTCCAGACACATGTCTTGATTGCCACCTGCGGAGTACCTGTTTGAAGAAGTTGGGCGGTCCGCAGTGCCTTGTTCATGCTCGCACTGCAAAAATCTTGGCCTTCTGACAGCAGTCTGACTGTGTGCGCTCGCATCATGCCTTGCTGCAATGCAATCTGCATTGCATGCCGACACGCACTCGGAATCTTAGCCTCAAGGTAGCCTTTGTGCTGCCATGCTCACTGTGGCGACGCATAGTATCCTTACGCTTTCACACACTCAGACCTCAACACCCTTCCCTCCGAGCAGAGCCCCCAAGACACGCCGGTCACCCGGGCAAAAAACAAACGCTTGCACATGCGAACGCACATGTGCGGCATCGAACCCATAGGTATCAAGAACATCACTTCACTGGCTTGGCTCGTTTAGGGGGATGCGTCATTAGAAGAAGGGTCATTGCTGGGAGACACTAGTGCAAGTTCAATGCTCCAACACGTTAGAAGTCGAGCTCTTGAACTTATGTTCATGTAGGCTCTAGGGTCCGTCGCCGGGCAAAAACCCGGCACTGCAGCTCTGGCCTCAACTCATTCCATATGCACGCATTCATCGAACGTGCACCTGCATCGGTGGGACGCCCCAGATGTGCAACGGCTATGATCAGCACCATCACTGCAAGTGCATTGCTACAACTTTTGTCCCCGAGCGATTGCCCCTGCTGGCTTTCCCTTACCGGCGCGGTCAGCTGTGTTTGGTGTCACTCGCCTTCTGGTGCATCAAGGCAAACGCCCGGAAACTACCCGAGAAGCTCCCCTGTAGTTTCTTTTGGAGTCTGTTGAGGGCTTTGTTTCGCTTAGGAGACCTACAACCATCATCCTTGCAAAGGTGCGCGCCTGCACTCTACATGGGGTCATGGCCGGCACTTGGACATGCCACATGAGACGGGGAAAGGCCACAGGGCCTGGGCGCACTTTGCCAACCGCCAACAAGCCCGGGTCGGAAAGCGATGTGCATTGAGGAGACTCATGCCGGGAGGATCTTGCTCTGGCCTTGCTTGCCAGGCAACCGCTGGCAGCTGCATCTTCTCGGAACAGGCCGCCGCGCGCGTCGCAAGCGAGGAAGCCAGCGTGGCAACGGAGCTATCCCCGCAGTCAGAGCTTTACTTCCAATCTTCAACGGCAGGCCGCTGCAATCACAAACATCGGCGGCTTTCGAGACGGGCTTCTCTTCCAGCCGCATGTCTTGATGCTACCTCAGACAAGTTGCGAAAGGGTGCGAAGGGGTGTGCTGAGGGAGGCACCTGGCTGAAGCAGTGGGGCGGCCTGCCATTGCCTGTCAATGTCTGCAGAGATTCATTTTGTCTTGGCCTTCTGACATCTGGGCAATCTGATTGCACCTGCTTGCCTCATGCCTTGCTGCACTGCACTCTGCTTCGCATGCCGACGCAGACTCGGAATCTTGGCGTTAGGTACCCTTTGTACTGCCATGTTCACTCTGTTCTCTAGAGCACGGGCCCATTTTGAGGCGTAATCCCTGGCCGTCACCCCTGAAATAGAGAAAAGCAGGCGCGAATCGACAGCAAGCACGGGACACAGCAGGATCCGGACTTGTCAACGCAAACTTCTGATTCCCGGTGTCAGGCGGGTAGGGTGAGGACATGGTCTGATTGGGCAGCGGCGCAGGACTTCACAGTTGACACCAATGCTCTGGATTCCATGCAGGTTTGACAGTGCCGTTGTGGTGCTGCCATGTTCAACACGCTTCCCTCCGAGCCCCGAGACACCCGGTCACTAGGGCAAAAGACAAATGCATGCACATGCGAGCGCACACATGCAGGCACGAAGCAGCAGGTATCAAAAACATCATCGCTGGGCTGTACTAAGGCGATGCATCATGTCACTACAAGAAGGGTCATTGCTGGGAGACATTTGTACAAGTTCAATACTCTAACACGTTGGAAAACCGAGCTCCTGAAATTATCTTCGTGTGGGCTCTAGATTTCATTGTCACCGGGCGAAAGCCTGGCACTGCAGCACTGGCCTCAGCCTACTCCGTATGCATGCTTTGATCGAACTTGCACTGCATCGGCTTGATGCCGAAGACAGGCAATGGCTATCATCTGCACCATCATGACTGAAGGCACATTACTGCAACCTTACCCCTCGGAGTAGCCCCTGCTCGCTTTCCTATCGTGGCCCGGTCAGCTGTGTCTGGGGTCGTCAGGTGTCAAGGCAAATGCCCCGAAAGGACCCGAGAAGCTCCCCTGTAGTTTCTTTTGGCGCATGTTGAGGGCTTTGTTTCACTAAGGACTCCTAAAACCATCATCTTTAAATGAGCGCGTGCCTGGACTCTACATGGGGTCATGGCGGGCGCCTGGGCGAAGTCATGGAAACAGGGCAATGTGACAGGGCCTGGACGACCTTCGCCCCTTTGCCATATGCCCCGTCGTTTGCCCTTGACACGTTCACGCGCAGAGCACACTTCATGCGATGCGCGACGACGAGCCTATGAGGAAGTGCTCTGCGTCAGAGAAACTAGCTGAAGATGGCGTTGGCCCCAAACAGGTAACAGACCATGTGACGGCGAAGCCATGGGATTGTCGTGATTGTCTACGCGGAGTACGAGCCGACCAGCCGGGTCAGCGTAAGGATGTGAGCTATCACTTGAGGACCTACCGTCGACAATGTTCACGTGCATGTAGCCTCTGCGGAGCATGCGCCTGCTTCTAGGGCCATTCAGGAAGATCAACCTTTTCGCTACAGGCTCCCTCCTTATCTCCTTATGCGGCACACGTGCGGGGGACGGTGTTCTGCTCGCTGCTTGCCGGCCTCCCATCTGAACTTTCGAATGCGAACAGACAGGAGATGTCCGCCTTGCCCATGACGAGGACTATCAAACGGATGCTGGGATGGGCAGCGATGTGCATTGAGAAGGTTCATGCCGGGAAGATCTTGCTCTGGCAGCGCTTGCCATGCAACCGTTGGCAGACGCATCTTGTCTTAACAGGCAACGCAACCCGCAAGCAAGGCAAACGGCGTGGCAACGGAGTTGTCCTTGCAGTCAGGGTTTTACTTCCAATCTTCAACTGCAGGCTGCTGCAATCACAAACATCGGCAGCTTTCGAGACAACCTTCTCTTCCAGCCACATGTCTTGATTGCCACCTCAGACGGGGTGCGAAGGGGTGTGCTTGAATGGGGCACCTGGCTGAAGCGGTCTGCAAATGCCTTGTCAATGTCTGCAAAGATTCATTTTGTCTTGGCCCTCTGACATCTGGACAATCTGATTGCGTCTGCTTGCCTCATGCATACCGACGCAGACTCGGAATCTTGGCACTAGGTAGCCTGTGTGGTGCTGCCATGTTCATTGCAGCGACAAGCGGTAACCTTACGATTTCACATGCTCAAGAGTCCCAAGACGCCCGGTCACTAGGGCAAAAGACAAACGCATGCACATGCGAGCGCGCACATGCAACCTCGACGAAGCAGGTATCAAAAGCATCATCGCTGGGCTGTACGAAGGCGATGCATCATGTCATTACAAGAAGGATCATTGCTGGGAGACATTTGTACAAGTTCAATACTCTAACACGTTTGAAAAAAGAACTCCTGAAATTATCTTCGTGTGGGCTCTAGGGTTCATTGTCACCGGGCGAAAGCCTGGCACTGCAGCACTGGCCTCAGCCTACTCCGTATGCATGCTTTGATCGAACTTGCACTGCATCGGCTTGATGCCGAAGACAGGCAATGGCTATCATCTGCACCATCATGACTGAAGGCACATTACTGCAACCTTACCCCTCGGAGTAGCCCCTGCTCGCTTTCCTATCGTGGCCCGGTCAGCTGTGTCTGGGGTCGTCAGGTGTCAAGGCAAATGCCCCGAAAGGACCCGAGAAGCTCCCCTGTAGTTTCTTTTGGCGCATGTTGAGGGCTTTGTTTCGCTAAGGACACCTAAAACCATCATCTTTAAATGAGCGCGTGCCTGGACTCTAAATGGGGTCATGGCGGGTGCCTTGGCGAAGTCATGGAAACAGGGCAATGTGACAGGGCCTGGACGACCTTTGGCAGACGCCAAAAAGCTCCCGAAGCGTTCACTTCTCTAGCAGTCCAAAGCCTTCCGCTGAGGCAAACCTAGGCGATGTAGCTTTCGTCAAGTCCGCCGCAAAGGCCCAAAACTTGGACGAAGTTCTGAGTCATCCCCCCTCCAGCCATCCCCAAAGACGTCGGTTTGTGGACGGCCTGGGAGTGTGTCAGGGCTTGGCCGAGCTTTGCAAAGATGCTGCGAGGCGCAGCCCCTTTGCGCTAGCCCCCGTCGTGCGTCCTTGACACGTGAACGCGCCGAGCACACTTCATGTTATCTTGCTATGGGCCACGCTCCCATGCGGAGTCCTGCAACTTGGCCAGATGGAGATTCGCGTCACAGGACCTCCTCTGGCCACAAACAGGTACCAGACCATGTGACAGCGAAGCTATGGGATTGTCATGATTGTCTGCACGGAGTACGAGCCAACAAGCCGGGTCAGCGTAAGGATGTGAGCTATCACTTGAGGACCTACCGTCGACAATGTTCACGTGCATGTAGCCTCTGCGGAGCATGCGCCTGCTTCTAGGGCCATTCAGGAAGATCAACCTTTTCGCTACAGGCTCCCTCCTTATCTCCTTATGCGGCACACGTGCGGGGGACGGTGCTCTGCTCGCTGCTTGCCGGCCTCCCATCTGAACTTTCGAATGCGAACAGACAGGAAATGTCCGCCTTGCCCATGACGAGGACTATCAAACGGATGCTGGGATGGGCAGCGATGTGCATTGAGAAGGTTCATGCCGGGAAGATCTTGCTCTGGCAGCGCTTGCCATGCAACCGTTGGCAGACGCATCTTGTCTTAACAGGCAACGCAACCCGCAAGCAAGGCAAACGGCGTGGCAACGGAGTTGTCCTTGCAGTCAGGGCTTTAGTTCCAATCTTCAACTGCAGGCTGCTGCAATCACAAACATCGGCGGCTTTCGAGACAACCTTCTCTTCCAGCCACATGTCTTGATTGCCACCTCAGACGGGGTGCGAAGGGGTGTGCTTGAATGGGGCACCTGGCTGAAGCGGTCTGCAAATGCCTTGTCAATGTCTGCAAAGATTCATTTTGTCTTGGCCCTCTGACATCTAGGCAGTCTGACTGCGTGTGCTTGCTTCATGCATACCGACGCAGACTCGGAATCTTGGCATTAGGTAGCCTGTGTGGTGCTGCCATGTTCATTGCAGCGACAAGCGGTAACCTTACGAATTCACATGCTCAAGAGTCCCAAGACGCCCGGTCACTAGGGCAAAAGACAAACGCATGCACATGCGAGCGCGCACATGCAGGCGCGAAGCAGCAGGCATCAAAAACATCATCGCTGGGCTGTACGAAGGCGATGCATCATGTCATTACAAGAAGGATCATTGCTGGGAGACATTTGTACAAGTTCAATACTCTAACACGTTTGAAAACCGAGCTCCTGAAATTATCTTCGTGTGGGCTCTAGGGTTCATTGTCACCGGGCGAAAGCCTGGCACTGCAGCACTGGCCTCAGCCTACTCCGTATGCATGCTCTAGTCGAACTTGCACTGCGTCGGCTTGATGCCGAAGACAGGCAATGGCCATCATCTGCACCATCATGACTGAAGGTACATTACTGCAACCTTCCCCCTCAAAGTAGCCCCTGCTCGCTTTCATATCGTGGCCCGGTCAGCTGTGTCTGGTGCATTCCGGTGTCAAGGCAAATGCCCCGAAAGGACCCGAAAAGCTTCCCTGTAGTTTCTTTTGGCACATGTCGAGGGCTTTGTTTCGCTAAGGACATCTATAACCATCATCTTTAAATGAGCGCGTGCCTGGACTCTAAATGGGGTCATGGCGGGCAACTGGGCGAAGTCATGGAAACAGGGCAATGTGACAGGGCCTGGACGACCTTAGCCCCTTTGCCAAATGGCCCGTCGTTTACCCTTGACACGTTCACGCGCAGAGCACACTTCATGCGATGCGCGACGACGAGCCTATGAGGAAGTGTTCTGCGTCAGAGAAACTAGCTGAAGATGGCGTTGGCCCCAAACAGGTAACAGACCATGTGATGGCGAAGCTATGGGATTGTCGTGATTGTCTACGTGGAGTACGAGCCGACCAGCCGGGTCAGCGTAAGGATGTGAGCTATCACTTGAGGACCTACCGTCGACAATGCTCACGTGCATGTAGCCTCTGCGGAGCATGCGCCTGCTTCTAGGGCCATTCAGGAAGATCAACCTTTTCGCTACAGGCTCCCTCCTTATCTCCTTATGCGGCACACGTGCGGGGGACGGTGCTCTGCTCGCTGCTTGCCGGCCTCCCATCTGAACTTTCGAATGCGAACAGACAGGAAATGTCCGCCTTGCCCATGACGAGGACTATCAAACGGATGCTGGGATGGGCAGCGATGTGCATTGAGAAGGTTCATGCCGGGAAGATCTTGCTCTGGCAGCGCTTGCCATGCAACCGTTGGCAGACGCATCTTGTCTTAACAGGCAACGCAACCCGCAAGCAAGGCAAACGGCGTGGCAACGGAGTTATCCTTGCAGTCAGGGCTTTACTTCCAATCTTCAACTGCAGGCTGCTGCAATCACAAACATCGGCGGCTTTCGAGACAGGCTTCTCTTCCAGCCACATGTCTTGATTGCCACCTCAGATAAATTGCGAAGGGGTGCAAAGTGGTGTGCTTGAGTGGGGCACCTGAAGCAGCGGGGCGGCCTGCAAATGCCTGGTCAATGTCGTCTGGGCAATCTGATTGCGCCTGCTTGGCTCATGCCTTGCTGCACTGCAATCTGCTTCGCATGCCGATGCAGACTCGGAATCTTGGCGTTAGGTACCCTTTGTACTGCCATGTTCACTCTGTTCTCTAGAGCACGGGCCCACTTTGAGGCTTGATCCCTGGCCGTCACCCCTGAAATAGAGAAAACCATGCGCGAACCGACAGCAAGCGCGGGACACAGCAGGATCCGGACTTGTCAACGCAAACTTCGGATTCCCGGTGTCAGGGGGGTAGGGTGAGGACATGGTCTGATTGGTCAGTGGCGCAGGACTTCACAGTTGACCCCAACGCTCTGGATTCCATGCAGGTGTGACACGGCCCCATGTCCTTGAGGCGGAATTACACGCTGAGATCATCTCGTTCCTGAACTCTTCCGCAATGCAGGTGCAGCAGCGTGCAGTAACCGTACTCAGCAACCTTTTGCTACCACACGCTGAGAATTCACAAGTGTCCAAACACGCTTGGCTGCCGGCGGCCACCCTCCGAGCAGAGCTAAGAAACCACGTACACATTCACAGCACAGCGTCAAACAAAAAGCCCTGGGCAGCCTCACGCGCCTCACGCGCCTCACGCGCTCACGACTCACGCTGGCAGCGCCGGGACAGCACACGGCACCACGAAATACGACACCTCGTGACCAAAGGCGCCACTCTGCAACCCAGCATCCCCGAGGCGAAGGACCCCAAACCGAACAAGAGCGACCTGCGTTAAACGAGGAGCCAAGGATGGGCGAGTCACTGGCAGAAACGAACCTTGACGAGCTTTCTGTGTGTGTCAAGCTGCGGGGATTTTTGCAGAGCTCAGCCAAGCAAGTGCTTCTTACGGAGCGTTTTCACCCCCCTGGAGGCCCTGGTGCAGCCTCTGAAAGACCTGAGGGCCATCAGGAAAGGAATCGCGTCATACAAGGCTGCAGAAACAGAAAGCCCTGCGAATCCCAAACCATCCCACAGCCTTGGTCGAATCCCACGTCGAAGCTACCAGTGGCGAGAGGGGCACCCGGAGTTTTCCAGTTGCAGCTCCGGCCTCGGCAAGGGACGCAAGGGACAACGAAATCTTGCCAGAGCCGAAGCATCTACAAGCGTGTAGCTGCAAAGCCTGCTTGGCGAAGCAGCACGGGCTTGCATGGTGCCAATGCCAGCTCGCTCAGCTTTCTTTTCCCTGCATGGTCAGATGGGCTCCAAGATGTAGCAGAGCTGACAGCAGCTGTGCCGTGAGCAGAAGCAGAGTTGCACCATCCGCCCGCGAAGCGAGACACCCCAACATGCAAGAGGTGCGTGTCCACAGAGAAAGTCCCGAACAAGATATCTGCTGCTGGCAGTACTTGACTGCTTGTTGAGGATGCAGCTTCACTCAGCGGCCGACGTGTCAATGTTCCTTGGCTGCAAAGAGTCCACGGGAAAAATGCAGAGTAGCGGGTGCCAGGTTGCGCGAGAAATCGGGCCGGAAATTTGAGAACTGTTCCTGAGCTTTAGTAGGCTTTGAGTAAGCTTGCTGCACTTTGGCACCTATCTAAAGTTTTGTTGGAGGGAGAATAACAACAAGTGCTGCTGGCGCTGCCACGCTTGCCGGCAGCGCATGTCCGTGTAGGCTTGCTCCTTGTAGCGACAACGGCCACTGGACAAAGCATGTTTTGGAGAAATCCGACAGGTCCTGCAATACGCGCAGCTTGTGGATGATCAAGCATAAGGAGCATTCGGCCAAGCAATGTGCTTCTTCACGTGATGCTGCGACGCGAAGCTACTGGCCGCAGCTTGGCATCTGCGGCTGGGCAAACCCGACTGCTTGCCGGCAATCACAGCCGCGTGCCTGTGCCTGCATCATGCCTCTACCATTTCACAACCTCCACCACATTACCCGGTGAGGGAGACACTGCTCACGAGTGCTCTGCCTGTGTGGCACGCGGTGATCTTTGGATTTCGGCAAGTTTCCGTCTACAAAACCCGCCCGTCCCGGCTGATATGGACGACAAGCGTGCTATCGAACAGGTACCGGCATGAGTAGCCCTGACCGAAGAGGTGCGGAGCTTATTCTGGGCAAGCAGCTTCTCCAGAAAGCGTTGCAGACGTCAGGGCACATCAAGGACTCCTTGCACGGAATGTTGCAAGCTTTTCAAGCCTTTGCACCACTGAAATGAACTTTGCAGGGTGCTCCGTGTGCTTGGCCGGTGGGCAAGACGAGAGTTGGGGGTTCTTCCGCACGTCACGAGGACACGACTCAATGGTGACCTGGCGCTTTGACAACCACACGCCTCGCAGCAAAACCCCTCCGTGCAGGCCATCGGCAGCTGCGGCGAGCCATCAAGAGGCGTCCTGTGGCAACTGCATGCAACTGCCTCAGGCGGCATGGCAGGACGCGGATGCGATAGCGCGTTGCTTTCACTCCATGTGAGTCCGGCACCGTGACGTCATCAAACGGAGACCAATGGAAGACCTCCGCCTTTCTACAGAACGCAGATTGCACTGACACCGACAAGCTAGCTGCCGATGATTTCTTTCCACTTTGTAAGCAGCCAAGGCTCGACTCTCATGCCTGCTGAGACTTGTAGCCGAAGTATGCTTAGGATCTTGCATAAGGAAGTAGTCGAGCGGACAGTTGTCAGCCAGGTGACTGGGCAACTGCACTCTGCTGCGCTTGCGGATCTCACAACAGGCAACACGATGCAAGTGGTGTGACTGGCGTTTCGTGGCCTCGGAAGTTGCCTCAAGCTTAGAACCTGTTGCTTGCTAACCTGGCTGGTGCTAGAAGGTCACCAGAAACACTAGGTACAAAAAGCCTGAAACAAAACACCTGGGCGGGCATTTTGCACAGCGAAGCTTGCGGAGCCTCTGCACTTTGTGCGGTTTTGCGTTCTTACTACGTGTAGAATTGTTCCGCGGAGTTCCTTTGTCATTTGTTGCGTGGGGGATCGGGGCACGGGATTGGAGGGTTTGGGCGAAGCGTCATTGCCAGCCAAGAAAATCAGCATCGGGGTCGCTGTGCCCTGCAAAGCGGTCAGGACCGAACACCCACTTAGCTAAGCGGCCTTCCTATACTGGGGTCCCATTTTTGGGTGAATATAATTAAGGGTACCAGACAGGAACCGCAATATCGAGGCCGGTCGGAATACTCAGCTTCGTGCCAGGTCGTGCTCGGCAGGTGGGACATGACGCTGCTAAGACGATGGCAGCATGGATGCGTAATCAACTCACTTGTATGCAGCACATGTTCCCCCGAACCTCTGTAGTGGAGGTGCGCCAGGCCACACAGAGACATGCACGTCAGAGAACAAAGCCCTGCTCGCGACATGGCGAGCACGGGAACCAGCCTTCAGCCACGAAATCGGTCACAAGAGAGCTTGGCCGGGTACGGGCATCCGCGCGTCCGGACTTCAGCTTGTAGAGCCGGGCTGGCCGCTGAGCATGAAGCTCACCAGAAGGCGAAGTCAGTCGAGTGCAAATGGGCGCTGTGGCTTGGGAATCTCGGTGGGAGCGCCAGGAGGCCCGGCAGCCGAAAGCAATCACAGGAGCACAGCCAGCTCAAGAAGCCCACATCGCGCTGCCGAGACAACGCCGCAGAGCCCACCCTGCTGCAAGAACGATCCGCGGAGTCGACGGCACCTGCCATCACCTGCCATGCACAAGCGACTTAAGGGACCAAGTGAACGCCTCGAGCTCCTGTGAATTAAGGCTTTAGGGGATGGGAGCGCTTCATTCATTACTCCAAGATGCCTTGCTTGTGGCACCCGAACATCCGGAACCCGGCTCTCAGCAGGCTGCGACATCCGACTCCACATCCTCTCGCTGCTACACACGGTGCACGTGGTGCTAGACATCCAGTCAACCTATTGGTAGTTGACGCAGCAACTTTCGCGGGCATGTGCCCAGCATGTCCTGGCGTTGCATTGGCTAAGGCGTTGCGTGGCGGCAAGAACTTGTTGCAATCTCCTGACATGGCAGACACACTAGAGACTGTCCTCGCGGCCGCGCCTGCAGAGCCGTCGAATCAACAGCTGAGTGCTGCTGCTGACCGAGCAAGACCAAGTCTTCTTTTGGGCTAACGCGCTGACCCGCCTCCGCGAACACGTCGCAACGCCAACACTGCAGGATAGTTTGCCCATTGTGATCTGGACACCGCCATGCTCTTGGGGCAGTTCCCGGCATATGCCTTTCGAAGTAAACAACGTCAAGCCAGCCCAGAAGCTGATCACCAGCAGCAGGCCTGTCACCCATGCACAAGCAGGCGCCGCCCGAAGTCGCAGACGGGCAGCGAAGGAGCCGCCGCAGCTTCCACGGCGCCCGCACATCAGGGTGCCCAATGGCACACAGAATGGGCGGGTACCTGCGTGTGCACTCGGCTGAGTCGTGCTTCCAAACATCGAACAAATCACGCCAGAATGAAGCTGACAGATCAACTCCTGCTTGCAAACCGACTTGAATCTTACCCTGCTTTTGCAACTTTTGGAGAGCGAGCCAACTTTGGGTCCAGCCTCAGACGGTCTCCTTGGCGAGCTCTGCTCGCAGCAGCATGTTCCCACGTCTTAACCTAACCCTAAACCCTAAACCCTAAACCCTGAACGCTGAACCCTAAAACCTTCCACGAGCTTTTCCAGCAACTTGGCCAGACGATGATGCAGCAAGAGCCCTGCAGGCTGTTTGGGAGGCTTCTTCACCAAATTGCAAGGCGAACCCCTCCTCGCTTCGCTACTCATGGTCAAAAAAGGTTTAGGGTTTAGGGTTTAGGGTTTAGGACTCTAGGTTTTATTTTTTAAGTGCAGGAGTCTAGGGGTCACGGCCGCCTTCTTAACCAAGAGCTCTGAAGTTCGAAAAGGCAACCCTCCTTTGCAGCCGTGAACACTATCAAGCCTCCCCCGGCATCTTCAATCCGCGCCATCACGCATGTCCGGAGGCGTTTAGAAGCCCTTCCGTTGCGAGGCATAGGCTTAAGACAGCAGAACTGAAACTCAGCCTTTGAGAGGCAAACCTCTGCCCCGAGAAAACTTCATGCTACTGGGCTGGTCGCGCATGTGGATGCCTGGATATGATTAGGTTGTCAGGCATCGAAGTACATCACGTCAAAGCCCTGAGAGACGCGTCGTGTTAGAACATGTGAAATGACGTCCACCCTATGGCAGCCACCTGACCAGCATGTTCCAAGTTCATCTCAAGCAGCTTGCGATCGGCTTGAAACGCTGCTTCTGGAAAGAAGTCGGGGCGAGCACTTGCATCCTCTCCAAAGATGTGATGAAGCTTATACTCTGACACGTCCCACACGTGAATCTCGGGGGGAGCGCCTCAGGAGGCCCGGCAGCCGAAAGCAATCACAGGAGCACAGCCAGCTCAAGAAGCCCGCATCGCGCACATCTCGCCGCCGAGACAACGCCGCAGAGCCGAACCTTCTGAAAGAACGATCCATGGAGTCGACGGAACTTGCCATCACCTGCAAACAAGGGACCAAGTGATCGCCTCGAGCTCCTGTGAATTAAGGCTGGAGGGGATGGGAGCGCTTCATTCATTACTCCAAGATGCCTTGCTTGTGGCACCCGAACATCCGGAACCCAGCTCTCAGCAAGCTGCGACATCCGACTCCACATCCTCTCGCTGCTACACACGGTGCACGTGGTGCTAGACATCCAGTCAACCTATTGGTAGGTTGACGCAGCAACTTTCGCGGGCATGTGCCCAGCATGTCCTGGCGTTGCATTGGCTAAGGCGTTGCGTGGCGGCAAGAACTTGTTGCAATCTCCTGACATGGCAGACACACTACAGACTGTCCTCGCGGCCGCGCCTGCAGAGCCGTCGAATCAACAGCTGAGTGCTGCTGCTGATCGAGCAAGACCAAGTCTTCTTTTGGGCTAACGCGCTGACCCGCCTCCGTGAACACGTCGCAACGCCAACACTGCAGGATAGTTTGCCCATTGTGATCTGGACACCGCCATGCTCTTGGGGCAGTTCCCGGCATATGCCTTTCGAACTAAACAACGTCAAGCCAGCCCAGAAGCTGATCACCAGCAGCAGACCTGTCACCCATGCACAAGCAGGCGCCGCCCGAAGACGCAGGCGGGCAGCGAAGGAGCCGCCGCAGCTTCCACGGCACCCGCACGTCAGGGTGCCCAATCGCACACAAAAAACGGAAGACGCCTGGCTAAGAGCTGCGGGACAAATTGCTTGCATCAACGCTCGAACTTTTTTGAGCTCCAGGCACCCGCTGAGGCTCATGCGGGTGACCAACTGGCGAACAGCCCAAAATGCAAAAAGGTGGAGGTGCATGCTGGCCAAGCAGAACAGCGAGGATCTGCTAGCAGAGAGATCCTTCCAGCTGACTGCGGGCTTGCATGCACAGCGCTGCATGGGAGCGCCGAAGCGAAGGTACCAAAAGAAGTCTTGCCTAAGTCGGAGCCTGTACCCCTGCCACTGTTACTGCCTCTTGCGTGGCAGGGGCTCGCACGTGCACTTACATGGACGCGTGTGCCGCTACAGTGGGCCATGCAGCCAGGCTGGTGTCTCGAAGCATTCCGACCTTGCCTTGACAGAAGAAACGCTTTCTTGCAACAAGGAGCCCACAGAACCTCTTCGTGGTGACTGCTTCGGCTTGGCTACATTAGGGAACATGTGCTTGGGCCACGTCTCAGAAGGCCAAAGCCAGAAGCAGTGGGAAGAGGACAGTGTTCGAACACGGCCTGCAATGCTACATAAAGATGACCTCGGAGGTCGGCTCCTCTCACTGGAAGGTTTCTGGAGCACGCAGGGCAGCTCGCGGGTTTCGGTGGCGGAGCCCGCTGTCCCTGGCCAGAACGTTCAAGCTTAAGCTTGGAGCAGCTATCAAGTCGCACTAAGCAGCTGCGTGGCTGACATGATCACTGAATGGCGGGAAGTGATTCCAGGTGTTGAGCCTACTTAGAGGGCCATCGTTGCATTCTCTCACACAGTTCATGCGGACCTTATGTCATCCAGCTAAGGATTCCCGACTTTGCCCTGAGCCACTGTTGCAGCCGACGTTGATGACGGATTGTGCAGCAACTGCTTCCTGCAGCCGTGCCGAATTGCTTGACTTGCTCTCATCTCTCTTGCCAGCAATGCTTGGCGACAATGAGGCTGAATCCGTCCTGAGAGCCAGCAGATCAGACCAGCACCTTGCACTACTAGGACTAGACCGGTACTCCGCAAGTCTTGAACTACGCATGCATGCTTTTGCTCAACAGTACATATGCTGTTGGTCCGCCGCACGGGGCTCCAATGCTCGCAGATGAAGCACTGATTGAGTATGTTATGCTTCTGAAGATGCTAGGTTCACATGCCAGGGATAATAGTAGTATAGGGTCTATGGCCCCCAATTTTAGGGTTCATTTGGTAGAAGCTCCCGGTGCGCCACCCCCCTCGAGTTAGCCGGCTTCGGAAAGCTGCGAAACGTTTCATGAGTCTTACGCAACACTCCTCGCAGCCTGTGCATGAAATCAGGGTCTCACTACAACGTAGTAACATCCAGCTGCTAGGTCACCACAGGCGCTGCCTGCAAAGCACTGAGGCCTGGAGAGTCAAAAGACTGGTGGGAAGTGCAACGAAGCGGCTTGGTGTGAGCCCTAGTTCCTGACCAACGGCGTTTGCAAAGCCATCCCAGCTACCAACCTTTGCGCACCCGATCCTGCCATCACTTCTGCAGCATGAGCCGGGGAAATCTCACGCAAGCCGCCTTTGCCACGCACACCTCCGCATCGCAACCACGTGCGGATGTGCGAAGGATGCTGGCACTGACTGCACGCCCACCAGTGTAAACAAGGGATACGGAGCACTGAGCCAGCCAAAGGTTCGGGCAAAGCGGCACCTTGCAACAAGGGCTCGCCGCCCCTCATGACGAACAATTCTGTACCGGCTGAACGGCCGGATGTGAACTGCAAGATGTAGGGTACAAACTGCATGGCGACAGCCCAGAGTCACAGGCTTCTCGCAGCAGGGCCTTCCAAATCTCGGGCAATGCGAGGAAAGACTTCAGTCACTTCGGCTACGCGGAATCCGACAGAAGGCCGCCTTCCCCCTTGTAGGTCAATCTTGACCCAGGATGCCACAGAAGGGTCCAGAAGCATCGCCTCGAACTAAAGCAGGGTGCAGGAAAAGTCTAGGGGTGAGGGCTTCAGGTTTAGGGTTTGAGGTATAGTCGCCCAGATAATGCCCCCGAGTCCAGGGCATACGCTTCTGGACTTTTCACTTGGTGTTCGCGAACAGGTTCGGCTGCAGTGTTCGACCCCGGTCGAGGTTTGCGTCAGTTGTTGAGGACCTTCTGCAGTGACATGAGGCCTTGCTGGGTTCCAGCTATGGTCACGTCAAGCCGCCGTAGTCTACTGCAGTACACTATACTGCAGTAGACTACACCAGGGACTTCATTAGCCCACGCGTGGGCTTCGTGAATGTCTGCACTTCTTTACTTTCATCGCATCTAAAGAGGCCCGCATCAACGACAGGACGTGCCAATCTAGACGATACGGGGTTTAGGGTTTAGGGTTTAGGGTTTAGGGTTAGGGTTTAGGGTTTAGGGTTCAGGGTTCAGGGTTCAGGGTTTAGGGTTTAGGGTTTAGGGTTAGGGTTTAGGGTCTAGGGTCTAGGGTTTAGGGTTTAGATCCTGTTGTTGTCAAAGCAGGATCTGGCAACATGCAGTGCTTGCCAACCACCAGGCCAAAGCAGGTGCAAAGTCGACCCCCTCAGCGTTGACACTGCAAGCTGCTGGCACAGGATAGGAACCCTAGACCAACCCCAAACCGTAAGGGCTTCTCGGGTTAAGGTTTTAGAAGCTTAGACCGCAAAGCCAGCCTGAACGGAACTTTGGCCTCCCGACAAGCGTAGGATCGGACAGCTGGTGCAAGGCCAGCGCCCGTAGAGGAAGTGGGAGGAAATGGTTTGCTAATCTTCGGGGTCCCTCTTTCTGGGTTCTTTTCTTTGTATACAGGGCCTTTATCTCGAAGGTACCCAGAAAGTGCCCATAAGGGCCCCGAATTTTGAGAATCCCCCAATAGGCCTGGACGACTTTCCCGAGAGTTATACGTTTGGCGGGTTTAAACCAGTGCGTCGTGACGTTTGGCGTGTGGGCAACCACATAAAATGCACTGTATCCTTACTCGTGGCGCAGAGGCCAGGAAGATAAGCTCTCCCAGCCATATAGATCGGTAGAACGGGTATTTAGAAGTAGTCTACGGCATAATTCTCCTGTGGGATGATGTGGGCATGTAAAAGATGATGATGATGATGCTGCCGTTTTATTTAGGCTCCTGCAGCACACGCCTTCAATCGAGCGCCTCGAACAGAAAGAGAAAGTAGGCCACCTGCCCCCATCAGCTGAAGCTCGCGGTCCTCATCGGGGGCTCGGGAAGGCAGGGGAGCCCAGGGAGCCCAGGGAGAAGGGCGCAGCTCCTATCCTCATGGAGAGGACGGGAAGGAAACCAAAATGCCAAACCGTGGTGTGGGGCAAGGTGTGGTGCTTACAGTGCCGAAGGCAACGGGCTGCATATGGGAAGAAGTGCACGTTCACACTTGACTCTGGGACATGGTAAAAGTTTTACAGGTACAGCGTCCATTCTTCCTGCGCGAGTGAAGGTGGATGTCTTGTCTTATGTGTTGTGGCAGCCAAAGTGTCATCGAGCACAGACATCCAAGGGTGCAGTCTCGAGCTCATCGCCCAAGCTCCCTGCCCAGCCTGCAATCGCGCGACGTGTCCTTCCAGCTTCGTTCCGTGGTCGCAAACGAGACTTCGTTCGCACCTTGGACTGAGTGGCACAAGCAGTGACAAGAGAATTTGCTTGGATCGACGTGCTTCAAAGGCCAGGATGGCTAGAACTCAGGAGGCCCATTCCACACGTCCGCAGGAGGCAGTAGGCTTTGCAGATGCTGACTTGGCGCCGCAGCAGCTGTGAGAAACTTACGCAACATGCTACTTGCAGATGCTTGCATTTGCGGACTTTTACAGGAGCGGACGTAGGCTCCAAAATGAACAGAGAGCTTTCAAGCATCATGTCAACCTTGGCACGGTTGCTTTCCCCTGTCCTCGCCCGCGGGGTACCTCGAAGCCATGCGAAGACAAGGGTTGCGCGAAGGGAAAGGCGATTGCACGAGCCCATTCAGAAGGGGGGCGAGGTTCCACGGACATCCGCGAAACGCAAAAAGCTGTCCTCGCAAACTAATGACTGCCTGCTCCCACGAAGATTTGGAAGTCCCACGAAGTACCATGACGCTGTGCAAAGGAAAAGAATGCGAAGGGAAAGCGGTTGCACGCACCTCTTGCGAAGGTGTTCCTCGAATTCCACGAATATCCAGGTTTTGATAGGGAGGAGAAAAGAGTGCAGATAGTGCATACAAGCCCGCAGTGAGTGCACCAGCAAGGTGAGAACCATCTGTCAACCGAAGCTGTCGTCTGGCAGCCAACGCAGCACTAAGACGTGGTCGCCAGCTGCAAAGCCCCTGCCGTGAAACGCTGCAAGTGGCATCAGCTTAGGTGTCAGGTGGGCTCGGCATACCATGGAATCCAAGTCATCAGCGCACATGGGCCTTGGTTTCTGGTCCTATCTCTGCTGCATGGAACTGTGGAGGATGCATCTGCTCCACACCAGCCATCCTGATGCAGCTTATGCTCAAGGGACTCAAGGGACCAAGTGAACGCCTGGAGCATCTGTGAATGAGAGCACTTCATTCATTACTCCAAGATGCCTTGCTTGTGGCACCCGAACATCACGAACCCGGCTCTCAGCCAGCCGCGACATCCTCTCGCTGCCGCACACGGTGCACGTGGTGCTGCACACCTGGTCAAGCTATCGATAAGTTGACGTTCAACTTTCGTGGGCATGGCACTTGACGCCATGCCCAGCATGCAGCATGTCTTGGCGTGGCATTGGTTTAGGCGTTGCATGGCGGCAAGAACGTGTTGCAATCTCCTGACATGGTAGACACACTACAGACTGTCCTCGCGGCCGCGCCTGCAGACCCGTCGAATCAACAGCTGAGTGCTGCTGCTGACCGAGCAAGACCAGGTTTTCTGTTGGGCTAGCTTGCTGCCCCGCCTCCGTGAACGCGCCGCAAGGCCAACACTACAGGAGAGTTTAACAATGATCTCGACACGGCTGTATTTTGGGGGGCCTGCATGTCGCTTGAAGTAAACAGTGGGGCGGTGAAGGAGCCAAAGCTGCGACTTCAGGGCGCCCCATTGTCCCATACAATCTGCTGCTCATGATCCGACAAGCGCGGAGTCGATTTCTGCTTGGGAACCGTCCACAACTATTCATTCACTGCTTCTATGATACATGTCAGCAATACCAAACTCCCGGCTGCTGGCAAGAAGTCACGATGGCAGCAGGCCCTCTTTTTTCGCAGATGACCTCTGAAATTGTGTCCCGCCAAAACGTTGGCGATGCCGAAACCTTGAAACCTTATCCTTCTAAGGTCACCTGAGGTCCCAGCTAGCAGCAGCAGGGCCCTGTTTCGAACAGGGCTCTCTGACACGCCACAATGCAGCCAGGATCGGGAGTCGGCATGCGAACACGTCCGATGGGCACCATGTGCACTGTCTCACCCGGGGCCCTTCTGGATGGACGGTTGAAGATAATCAGCGTGTGTTGTTCTGAGGTCGAACCTTGGAGAAGAGTTGTTGAGTTGAACGTTGAGAAGCCATGGCACCTCGAAGCATCCGAAGCAACTGCCCTGGTGCTACGGCGCCTTCACAAATTCAGGCGCCGAAAATCGGGACGCGACTCGCCGTGGCACTTCTGTGCGAATGAATGTGCTATTGTGTTAGGAAAACTAGTCTCACTTTTGGGGGGGGGGGGGGTCCTCTTTTCGAGGGTTCTGTCATAGAACTTATGCAGCGGCCCTAGCGGAGAACAACCCCCACACTCAGCAGGCAGAACACGTCGAGTGCAAAGCGCCTCTGACTGTGAATGAAGCCGACTTTGAATCGACTCTAGGGTTTAGGGCTAAGAGGGTTTAGGGTTTAGGGTTTAGGGTTTAGGGTTTAGGGTTTAGGGTTTAGGGTTTAGGGTTTAGGGTTTAGGGCTAAGAGGGTTTTCGGGCTCAGGGTTGACATCCTGGACGCAACGACGAGCAGCCCTGAGCTGAGACATGCGCACAAGCCAGCCCCGTGCTTAGGATGGGGGGGGGAGCAGAAAATGTAGATTACACTTTTCACTCCCCCAGCGATACGAATGTGTCAGTTGTAGGATCCCACGTCTGGGTCCACGTTTTGCAGCTACCTCGTGCAGGGCAAGCCACGCATACCCCGGCTTATTTCCACTGGACACGGACACTGGCAATTGTAGGAAAACATGTCCTGCAATTATGCACCCCCCACCACTCCTACATTTATTAAGCGCGGGGGGGTCACAAGCCAACCGTGCACTTGCACTGCAGTGAAGGAGGATGGCTTGGCATGCGGTGTCTAGCTCACTCCCGAAACTGTCCCCGACGACACCTCTGCTCATGCTGAAGATGTATTTTGCGAGATCTTCTGGAGTGCGGGCAAGGGATCTGGCACAGCCTGAAGCAAGTTGGAGCTACTCCTCCCGGCATCTCGCTTCTACGGGGCCTGGTCATGAAACATCGCAGCAAGCGCTTTGAGAAGAAGAGAACGATGCTCGACGGGGAGGAGATGAGGGCAGGGCACACCAAACCTCGTGAAGCCGGCAAGGAAACGACCCGGCCTGAAGCACGCTCCGCGTGATGCGGCTGGCTGACCTCAAACATGGCCCTCGGCTCTCTGCCTCCTGTACGACCTGCTCTTCAGAACTTCCAAAAAATCCTCAGAATATTGAAAGGGGGTCCAGCTTCCTTTTTCTCACAGACACATCCAAAGCTCAGACTGCACTCGCGTAGCCTTGAGTGTTGGCCTTCTGCGGGTTAGTTGCCGCTTTAGGGTTTAGGGTAGTTGCCGGCCTGGTGCCGAAAAAGGGCATCCGACTTCCTGTCAGCCGCTGCGGCCATGCGCCATGAGCCAGCCTACTGGTGGCTGTCATGACACAGCCACACCAAGTCTGGAAAGTGTAAGGAAGCACACAAGGAGATGGATTGCACAGCTCTTCGACAGCTTGAACGACTTCATCAAACCATGCCGGCACACTCCCACGGCCCTCTGAGAACCCTTAGGGCCTTGGGCCTCAAGGGGCTCTTCTCAGGCGAGTCAAGGCCACAGAGGTCTCATGACCTCACGGCTCATGGCCCAGTCCGTAGAATTCCCCAAGTTCGTTTTCCTTACTTCAGGAATTAGGAAGACAAGACAATCGCTCTTGGCATGTGCACTCAGCGTGACGCTACAGTCGAGCAAACGAAGATTCAGCACAGTGCTCCATGTCCTTCTCCGCACTATGCTTGCTCACAGTCACCAAGCGACCAGACTTGCATGCTGTGGGACAACAGTGCTTGATACGGATGTCTGCTCGAAGACGCGAACCTGCCGACGGAAGGACAACTCCTGTAGCTGCTCGGAATTTCGCAGTTTCAGATCCAACCCACGCATGTCATCGTTTCCAGCTGCCAAATCAGCGTGAGAGCTCGTGTTTCTGGCAGCACCTGCACGTCTTTGTAATTGGTTGACCTTCGTGCTTCACATGCGTGGCTTGATGTCTTGGGGTCACTGCTTGATAGTCAGTTGAGCACAGTGACACCTGCACATGAGAAAAAGATTTAAACTACCATGACTTGAGACGGCGCTTGTCTCTAACAGGTATCTTCCAGAATCAGGGTCCCACCTTTCTTACCCCTCGACATATGCAAAAATGACCCTCAACAAGGTCCTAAAAAAGCGGGGGTCGGGAGTTTTTTCGGCCGTCTGCCATCCTAGGACCTTACAGCAACAGCTTAGCTGCTACGAACTGAAACTCTGCGAACACATGCCCGGAAACCGGCAAGTAGAAGAGACCGAGTAAGAGCACCGATGCAGCTTTCATTCGAAGCATTCGTGGGCCTTTCGCGCATCAGTGCCATCTCTGCTGCGCACCCTTGATTCCGCACTTTCCAGACAGCCGAGGACGAACGTCCTAGCTCTGACGAGGTTGGCCTTTGAGCTTTACTTCAGCAGAGGCCTCTCCGTAGCTGACGTCTCCTATGATTGGGACAGTTTTCGCTCGGCCTTCGAGTGCCACTTCCGAAAGGAGGGACGGAGACGACATTCGAAACCTGGGCGTGTGCCCGAAGGCTACACTTGCCTACAGGGATTTCGGACTGAGTGACATCTGAAGACCAATCTCATAGATCAGATGGGACCAGTGTCCGGCGCATCGTAGTGTGGTACCTATGCATATCTCCACAACCGAGCCCCCCGTTCAAAGTATTCTTTCAAACATGGCTCCTGCTGGTCGGCTGCTTGCGCAGCATGCTGTGAACTTTAAAGAGCTCCCAGGCGCTTGAAATTTCATGCGTGAGCTGGCGAGGGCACTGTGCTTGGGGCTTAGGGCTTCTTGGTAGGGCTTCTCCACGAAAAGGCAGGATGGGAGTTCTAGAGCCACCACTACTTCTGGGGCCCCTGAAGTCCTAAGCTGAAAAAGAATATCCTGGAGCAGAGACCAGGCAAGGGCCCGTAATTTAAGTAAACGTCCTGTAGATGTGCAACCGCGGTCCCAGAAAAGTCGCGTCGCCCCGGACGTGGGTCTCCCGACTTCCGTGTCCATGGGTCTAGGATTCTCGGAGGCTCCGTGGGCTGCGGGTTTGGGTTGGCCAAGACCTTTCGTCCCTTGTTACCTTGTTCGTGCGCGACATCCATCGGTCGCTTGGGTGCACCGAGCAGCAACCAGAGGAAACTTGAGGCTCCGCTGAAACTACTCCCATTGGAAGAATGCACTCGCGAGCAGCGCATGCGGAGCGGAGGAAGGATGCATCCACATCTAGCTGCTAGCATCTAGCTGCTCGGAGGCATTAAGTTCCCAATGTCACTGAGCTGCCGTTTCAGCGTGCTCATGCTTGCTCATGCAGTTCCTGACCGCGTGGTGTCTGGAAATGCAGAGAAGGCTTCGGGCACTTTGGCTGGCAGTCACAGAGCTCATTTGCTGAAGACATCGTGCGAGGGGCTGATCTGCAATCTCCAGACCACGGAGCCAGTCATTCATGCAACTGCCAGAACACCGAAAGGAGAGTGCTCCCGCAGGACTGCTGAGATGCAAACGCTGAAGCTTCATGGAATGACTTACCTCAGAGAAACGCATTTGCCATCTCTGTTGCGACATTCGTCCTTCAGGAATGCTCCATAGGCTGTTCAGTGGGTCCTCTTGCTTTCAGCATCACAATTGAGACAGTTCCTTGGGATCGTGCATTGGAAGCTCCTGCCAGGCATGCACAGACAGCAGCGAGCAGAGCCCCTGCGGCCAAGGGCAGAAAAGCTCAAGAGAAAGCGGAGCACTGCCAAGGATGTGAGCCTGTGCTGCTAGGCTGACTTCAACCTGCCAAGCGGATGTTGTGAGGTCCTGCGAAGCTGGACGTACGGAGATCCAGGACCGGGAAGGCTGCTCGACAGTGGCACAACTGCAATCGGATCAGCTTAGTATATTTCATGGGGCCTGGGCAGACTGCCTGACTGCGGTCTCAGTGCCAAAGAGCGTGGTATCTGCACATCTCACTGACACCCTGGAGCGGCCAACGGCACAGGAGCGCCCGCCGGCTCTAGACCGCCCCTACACGCAGCAGCGGCAAAAGCCCGAGCGTGCTAACCTCACACAAGGAAAAGCGGCCTTGCCTGTATCGGGCTCTTGAGAACATGTGAGCTGCCGGTAGATGTCTGGCCATGCCCAGGATTCTGCCGGTGAACCCACTCGCATCAAGAAAGCTGGCACCGGTTCATGTTTTGTGCATTTAAGCCCCTTGGGAACAACATTCTACGCACATCGCAGTGCTCTTCTCGCTGCCGAAACAAGACGCAACATCTCACCCTACACATAGCTCCGCGAGCGCAGTGACGTCACATGGCCAGTATAGCTGGCAGCGCTCGCAAGCCCATGTGATGTCTCAAAACATCAGCCTCCGTTCTAGTCAAGTCAGCCCAGCACTTGCTAGTCTTCCGGCCAAAATCGTAAACTTCAATGACGCCTGAGCAGCAGCAACCGAGAAGCTTTAGGCTCCGCTTGAAACTACTCACACTGGCAGGAAGTGCTTGCGGAACGCATGCTGAGCGAGTGCGTCCGATGCATCCACAGCTAGCTGCTAGCATCTAGCTGCTCGGAGGCACTACGTCCACAATGTCACTGAGCCGCCGTTTCAGCGTGCTCATGCTTGCTCATGCAGTTCCTGACCGCGTGGTGCCTGGAAATGCAGAGAAGGCTTCGGGCACTTTGGCTGACAGTCAGAGAGCTCATTTGCTGAAGACATCGTGCGAGGGGCTGATCTGCAATCTCCAGACCACGGAGCCAGTCATTCATGCAACTGCCAGAACACCGAAAGGAGAGTGCTCCCGCAGGACTGCTGAGATGCAAACTCTGAACCTTCATGGAATGACTTAGCAGGGACGAGGTCTTCAAAACAGAGTCTTTACAAAGACCTTGACATGGTGGCGCAATTGCAGGCTGGAAGAATCAGAGCTTGCTTGCTAGGGCCTCAGAGAAACGCCTTTGCCATCTCTGTTGCGACATTCGTCCTTCAGGAATGCCGCACAGGGCAACAGTGAGAGGTCTGGAGCCCACCACCCCTGCGGCCAAGGGCAAAAGAGCTCAAGAGAAAGCAGAGCACCGCCAAGGATGCGAGCCCGTGCTGCTAGGCTGACTTCAACCTGCAAAGCACATGCGGTGAGCTCCTGCGAAGCTGGACATGCGGAGATCCAGGACCGGGAATGCTACCCGACAGTGGCACAACTGCAACCGGATTAACTTAGCACATTTCTTGGGCCTGAGCAGACCGCAGTACTGCAATCCCAGTGCCGAAGAGTGTGGTATCTGCACATCTCACTGACGCCCTGGAGCAGCCAACGGCGCCGCTGCCTTTATCCTGGCTCTACTCTTAGCAGCCTATGCCCGCGCATGCTAATTCACACCATAAGCGGCATGCCTGTACCAGCTTCAGGACACGTGAGCTGCGCACATCCTTTTTATCCTTGTGTGCACGCAGGCCAGCTTGGCTTCTGCCTGCGAGCCCATTCCCTGAATCCAAGCTACTCGTGGGGAGACACTTGGCGCTGCCCTCTTGCGGATCGTTCATCAGCACGAACCTAGCAGGGCTTCACGCATACGACCAAAAAGGACAGAGCCTTGTTGGGCAGACGTTTTCTGTGTGGCTTCATCCCGTTTCCGAGTGCAGAGCTATTTCGTCTGCCTCTCCTCTCCGCGTCCATGGTACAAACATTCTAGAGGCTGTGCCGTAGACGGCCCATGCAAGCGTGCTTGCATGGTCTGCCAGGCTCACGTTCACGAGCCTGAGGCAAGAGTTTCAGTGCACATATGCATTCGCAAAGTTCCGGACGTTTGCCACCGATAACCACTGCTGCAGCGCTCTCACAAGAGACGTGTGCATGTCCAACGGGGTCCCCTCGCAAGAAACAGCCAAATGCCCGTCATGCGGCAGCTTGTTGTGACGAATCCTGACAGCACCTTGCGGTGCCTGCGATGCAGTGCAGACAAGAAGCAGGGGCAGAAAGGCAATGGAAAGCAAGAGACAGCTACAGTGGCAGGTGTGATTTCAGCAACGTTAACATGTAGAAGAGCCGGACGCAACATTGTCAAGGCTTGCATGCAGGCTGGATGTTGTCGGATCTTTTGGGGGCTTGAGGGACTCCGCTTCTCCTCCCATGCTTCGGTTGACACTCGTTCCTGTTGAAACCTGACACGTGTCTGGGATTGAGCGACGGAAGCTCACAAGCTGCAAGCGCCAACAAAAAAATTGGCGGCCAGAAGCGCAGAGGAGACCTTCCTGATGTCATGGCAGGCCCACGCGAAGCAGAGAACATGGCACTCCCGAGCTGGGAAAGGCCGCACTATGAGGGCTTCCAGGTCTGCATGTCACTAAGCTGCGTTGTGAACAACACTTGGACCCGACCGGCCAAGGGTTCCAGCAGAGTTGATATCGCAGAGATCGAAGGCTCTGAGATTTGAGTCGTGTAGCCGCTGTAGCCATACAAACCTGTCAGGGAGGCTACCGAAGCGTCCAGCGACTCGCTCAAAAGTGCGTGCTGGCCCTCCTGGAAACCTCTTTCATCCCAGCACTTGCACAAACCCGGGCTCCCTCCAAAAGGGACTTCCTGTGACCCCTAGCCACGGGAAGGAAATCTGAGAACCCCCAGATCGGTTTCTCGTCTAAGAATGGCCCACCTATGCTGTGAACCAAGCTGATGTAAGAGATCCTGAGAAGCTGTCGGCTGGCTCGTGCCACAGTACATTGGCATCTGGGGGCTTCCGGAATTAGGGGTACCTTAGTGGGGTCCTTACTACAAGGGAACTCTAGGGGTTCGCGAATTGTCGTAAACCCCGATACTAGTCTGTTAGTCGATCATGCAGCAACCCTTGAAAGAAAGGCAACTCTCTTTGAACACATGGCACCTTCGAGGGACTTAGCTAGAGAGGGAGTTGGGACATGAGACATACGCAGTCAAAGCACAACGCGGTCTGACCGGTGGAAAAGGTAGAGCATGAGCTGCTCAAGTCTGCTTAGCTGACGTTCACTTGGCACCTTAGATTGTCGCGTGGAGTAGCTCCGTGAGATTGAGCACGGCACTCCAGTCTCACACAGCTCTGTTCAGGGGCATGCCGACCATGTTGTGAGGTTGCAGCTTCAATCAAGTTAATGAACTGAAATCTTGAGGAGGGCCTGCCAGCTGTGTGCAGCACAAGAAAAGGGCGTACCTCTCTTTCATGTGAGGCATCAGAACTACGCCTCACAACAGAATGCGGCATCCTGATGTGAGGTGTCCCTCATCCTGGTAGGAAGACGACCCTCGCCAACCCGTCCCTCGCTAACGAAGCAACGGCTGATTCCAAGTGTCAGCGGCTAAAGAGCAGAACGCAGCATCGGCCTTTGAAGAAAGCAAGACCTCGAGTCTGCTGCTTTGCAAGTTGCACGTTTCTGCAGCACGAGGAATGGCCGTACCGCTGTAGCTCGGAGCGCGATGACGCGAGCCCCAATTCTCAAAAGGCAGAGTCCTGATGTGAGGCGTCACACATCCTGGTACTAGGTGGGTGCCCTAAGTCACACAATCCTGTCGAAAGTCAGCCCATCTTGAATGGCAAGGCCGAACGCGGCATTGGCTATGAAAGGCTGCACGCGTGAACCAGCAACCTTACAACATTGCAAGCTGCCCGCCTCTGCAGGGCAAGGAATGGGAACAGGCGCGTCTCCGTTTTCAGCTTTGGAAAGATGTCACGAGGCCCATGTACAGAAGGTGGCATCCTGGTTTGAGGCATCACTCATCCTAGCCCAGCAAGCCATCCGGCACTAGACAGGGAATTGAAACTGTCCGAAGGCCAGGGTTGACTCCACTTGGCGGCGGCTGCACAGCAAAACGCGGCATCGGCTTTCGAAGACCCTAAACCCTAAACCCTGAACCCTAAACCCCTAAACCCTAAACCCTAAACCCACGAGCTGATGCCTTTGCAAGCTGCCCGCATCTGCAGCACAAGGAAGGGCAGCACCTTCAACTTCCAGCTCGGAGCAGGCGACCTCCGCACAGAAAGCAGCGTCCTGGCTTGAGGCACTAGAGGCGCCTGAGTTCAAGTAAACCTGTCGCTCCTGAAAGACACATCACACGACAGACGGCGCATCAAGGAGAGCTTTGCAAGAAGTGGATGCTATTCTTGAAACAAGAAGCAAAACTGCAAGATTCAATACGGTTCATGTGCATCAGCAGCCAGATGCAGCGGACAGTGCTTGCATAAAACGAATGTGGACACCAGCTAAATGCAGCATGAGCCTGCACAGAAAGTGTGGCTTTCGCGGCCTATCCTGCGGAATGATACCCGAATCCCCTTCGGTCATGTTCACCTTCTGGCTCAGCGATGTTTGAGTGAAAACTTTGACTGTTAGAAATTCTGTCACTGGATAGAGTGAGGCGAAATTCATGAAGAGCAACTGTTTCTGAAGTTTCTTGCTCATTGGCTGGCGGTCGAAACCGCTCGGGCGTACTGAACCTCGGCGTAGACTACTTTCTCCGTCGTGGACTTCTTCATGAAGCTTCAACAGTAATACCGTGAAAAACCGAAGGTCCCTCTGGTACCTTTTCCCTTGAAAGCACGAACCCTGACCTCTCACACAAGTTCGGACAACTCTCTCTTTTTCACAGTCAGAGCCACTTGAGCCTTGAGCCAAAAGTCACGAAGTGCACAAACTAAACGAATTCTATCTTGTGAGCTTAAACTCAGCTTCAGAACGAAGTTCCTACACACTGCACACTCACTTTAAATAGCGTATTGGGCAAAAACACACTCGTATGATTTCCTTGGAAATCAACGAGGCATAAACCATCGAGGATGGGATCACACGGATTCCCAATCACTCCGAAGCAAAACAAACCTATACAAGCTGATCCAAAACATGACAAAAACATCACTGATCAGCCACAATCTTCCACCCCCCGCATTTTGCTGAGGGTTCATGTCAAAGATCTGAAGTCCAAGCCCAGCTCGGCACTTCAACACTAAGGGGATGCCCTGGCCACATTCCCTTGGTGCGTACTCGCCACCAAACGAAACAAACAACACACCAGTCGATCTCTGACATCAAACTTAAAACTCATGCAAGATCCCACCATCAGGCAGGTTGTCCTGGGTCCACATCACTGGTAACCCAAGAGTTCGTTGTCCAAACACGTGAAAAACGAATTAAACTTGCATCCACCTGCACTGGGGCAGGGTTGTCATGGAACGAATCCAAGAGTTCGTGGTGACAAACACGTGAAAACGAATTAATGCAAGCTTCAGATGTTTCCCACTCAGCACTCGACCTTGTCGTGGTACTCCTCCTCAGTCTCGCATCTTCCAGGTCACCAAACTCACCAACTAGCATCGGCTAGCTGATCCTTCAGGAAAAGATTGGCTTCATAGTTTCGCTTCTTCCAGCGTACCATCAGCCAAAAACGTCTTCAGAGGTGGCAATCAGACGCCTTGCAGAAGGGGCTATAGAGTCCCTCGTTGAGTTTCATCATCATTTTGCCTCCTCTTTGCAAACTTCTCATGCGCTGAAACAAGGGCTCACACTAACCAGAAAAATCGCGGGCGCTCCATGGCGGCAACGCGGCCATGGCTTCCAAAAAAAATGGCTGCGGGTTTCACTCACCCACCCAACCACTGAGATCACTTAGCATCTCAGTTCATTCTTCATCCTCTTCGCCCTTCTTCTCGCCAGCTCCAGTTGACTCCATCAACTTGGCGCGGCGCTCCTTGGCGGCTTCCTTCATCTCCGCCAACTCAGCCGTCCTCGTTTCCATCATCACATCCTGCGAAGATCGGCTAGGCTCAGCTGGCGTCTCCGCAGGCCTCTCAGTTGGCTGGTCTCCAACCTTTCTCTTCTTCTCTTCCAACATCAGCTCCAAATCGGCAACACTAAAGCTTGCCTTCACACGCTCAGCAATCTGCGCGATAGCTGCTGCATCCAACTCAGATGGTACAACTGACACAGGCGAGCGAACCGCTTCGCCTTCCAGCTTTGCTCTCTTAGCAGCTTCTTCCTCGGCAGCTGACAGGTCGGCGATGCGCTTGCGCTTTCGCTCAGCTTCCTCGAACTCTCGGTCTTGCTGTTCCGCTGCAGCCTTGAGGATCCGCTTCAGGTCCTTTTCCTCCTTCTCGAGTTTCCCAACATTCTCACCCATGATCCCAAAGGCTTGCTGCCACATGTCGGCAGGCAACGTCAAGTTGAACCTCACCACATAGTCGGTCGGCAAGTGCCACTTACACTTGCAGATCCACACAACACCGCTTCGAGTCTCACTCGCAACCACCTTCTTCCAGCTTGCCGCCCTCTGCGTGTCGGTGATCTCCTCTTTCTTTTTCTCCAGGTCCTCCAAGAATCCTGCAACAGACTCCATCACGGATCTGTAGTGGCTGTAGGCCACAAACGACCACTTGGGGACTGGTCTCTCCCTCAGCTCCGGCTCGTGAATCCGAAGTGTATCACACGACAACATCGAAATCACTCGCACTCGCTCCACCAGTTCCTTAAACACCAAGGATCCTTCCTTTGCACTTCTCTTCCAGCGCAACACCCATGGGGGATAATACGAGCTCTCAGCTTCATCCTCCATGATCCTCTCTGCTCCCAAAATGGGTAGCATGCACAACAGATCCACCATCCGCAAGACTCCGAGGTCCTGGTGCTCACCCAGAAGCAAAACAGGGACTATCCCTTTTCTCTTCAAGTACCTCACGAAGCTCAACATCGCCAGGCCACACGTTCCCGGCGGTACTTCCATGTACAGTCCTCCTTCATTCACTGCCATCTCCCAGATGATGGCCTTGCCACCAATCTGTCCACGGACATCCAAGATTCCGAAGATCTTCGTGGGTTTCTCCTGTAGCTCACACACCTCCTGGATGGGCTTCACCAGCTTCTCGTATGAGCTTTGATAGCGCAACATATCCTTGTCGGATAGCGTGCCTACCACGTCCTTGAGCTCTAGCTCATCCACTGGAGTTCCGCGCCGGCAGATACTCCATGACACATCACCGAACCACTTCGGCGGCTCTGGATCCGCCAGCTCCGGAAACACGTCGACCATCCGTTCAATCACCTTCGGCATGGCCTTGGGTTTCGGTGCAGCTTGGCCTGAGCCTCGGCTTTCACCTTTATCACCCCTTTTTCCAGCAGCTCGGCGCTCCTTCTCTGCCTCTCGGAGATGGAATGCATGGCTTGCATCCGTGCCAGAGACTGTCACAGTCTGTTTGCACTTTTCGCACTTGGGCTTGCCACTTTCATCCCAGCTCAACCCGGCAGCATGCTCGGATCTGAACAACCATTTGCAAACCTTACACCAAAAGGGGCTTTTCATCTCAGCACCCTGCTCACCCTTCCTGCTGTCTTCAGCTGCCATTTTCCTGTCCTTCACCAAAGGTACAGGCTCCAGGCTAGGGCTAGCTTCCGTGGTGCTTGAACCAAAGCTTTTGCGGTTGGACCATAAATCCATTTCTTGAACCTCAGGGGAAGAGTCTTCACGAAGGGTTTCGGGACTTCTAAGGTGGAAATTTTCAAAAACTTCACCACACTTTTTCACACTTTTCAACGATCCAACTTGCTCCACACTGCATCCAGTTGCCTCGGCACACTGGCATGCCTGAACTCCAACCCTTGGTCGGATTCCACAGATCCTCCACACCTGCTGCACATCTTCACCAGGGTATATACCCATAGCTTGCTGGTGCTGACAGAATGTCACTTGACTCAAGCACTTTGTAAGAACGTCAGCGATCATTCCCGCTGTCGGGCACCAAATGACCTTCAAGGTCTGAGCTTCCTGTATCCGCTCCTGAAGATAGCAGACAGCGATGTCTAAGTGGCGAACTCGCCTACTCAACCCACGGTTTAGCAAAACCGCTCTCGCTGAGGAACTGTCAGTGTGCAATCGGATCGTGACATCTGACTCGGCCAACTGACCGATCAAAGTCGCAAGTCCCTCACTCTCCTGTACCGCAGTCAAGATGGCTCTCAACTCGGCTTCACAAGAACTCAGCGATACACACCCTTGAACTCGAGAGATTCCCTTGATCAGGCATCCTCTATAAAAGATGGCTATGCCCGACACAGATCTTCGTCCTAACGACGCTTGGGGTGCCCAACTGGCATCCGCATACACTTCCAGCTGCGCCGGCCCACTGTCCGGTACATTCCCATCAGGGCCAAAGTACTGCCATGCATGGTATTGTCCCTTTAGGAACCTAATCACTTGTCGCAATGCTTGCTCAAAGCATGCTGTTGGCTTGGACTGTCCTTGCGAAAGAATGGACATCCACCTACTCAGGTCAGGTCTCGACTGACCCCACCATGCAATCCGGCCAAGTACTGCTCTGTACCTCGCAGCTGCAGTGTCACTCAACTCAGGATCCGAACCACTTGCTCTGCCCTTCTCGACCGTTTTCACGATGTCCGGAGGAGCAGTAACCACCTTCAGGTCCTTACAGAACTCTGTCTCGAACAGGGCATCTAAGTATGCCGGGGGCACTCGCATCCTGAGATGACTCCCTTGTCTCTCAATCTCTCGCCCCAAAAAGGTGATCTTTCCACCAGTGGAAGTGATTCGACCCGTTTCCTTGATCTTCAACTCTCCGTTCAGGGTGTCGGTCACCAACCGAATGGCATCTCTAGTGCCACACAGAATCAAATCGTCCACATAGCACAACATGAGGAATCTTTTCCCTCTCACAGTGCCCTCGAAGACGGAAGGTTCCGTTGGGCATTGCTTCAACCCAACTTTCTTCACAACTGTCGCCAGCTTCAAGTTCCAAGCTTTGGCGGCAACTCTCAAACCATTCATGGCTTGATCCAGAATCATAAACACCGGGACATAATAGTCCTTGCAGGCGGAAACATCCTTGGGCAATTGGATAATCGCCTTCGATCCTTTCGGAAGGGGGGAATGCAAGAATGCAGTGCTAACATCCAAAGTTGCGATATCCATAGCATCTACCGAAGCAATGGCCAAAAGCGTCCGTAACGCTTCTAAAGAAGGAGTCGTAGCACTCAGTCCTAAAGATGATGCTGTGCTCCCCTTTGCGATGTCTTGCACCACACACCGAGCTCTCACAGCTTCCTTGCCATTCACCACCTTTGGGCCTATGACCCATCGGGTTGGGATGATCTTTATCCCATGCTGACGAGCAAACTTCTGAGCCTCGTCTGCTCCAACCACTCTCCCTGCTTTGTGAGCAGTCATACTCTGCAGCTCAGTTCGCCGGCCTTCCACTGTTTTATCCACATCTAATGGACATCCATCTATCTCAGACAGAACACTCGTGGGTCTTGCCAGCCAAACTTGGGATCCACACACCTTCATGGACTCCGGGAAAGTGCTATTCTTGTTGAGCAGAATCGAATTGGTCACATGTACCAACTTCGGACTCTCGTCACTGCTTACCATTTTAATAGGACCTTGAGGCACATCGAGTCTTGGGTCTAAATAAATACGATTGATCAGCCGGGGAACTCGATTGGACTCATCTGGAACTGAGTTCACATCTGAAGTTAAACTCTCTAAACGCCGGGGAACTCGACTGGACTCATTTGGAACTGAATCCACATCCATTTGAGGTTTTTCTTCCTCCATTGGGATCGCTTCATCCTCAGCGGGAGTTTCTCCTTCGAAGTATCCAGGTTCCATTGCCTCATCTGGAATCCCTTGGTAAGGCAAACTTGGATCCTCAAAATCCTCCATGTCAACATCCACAACTTCTGTCGCAGGTGTTGGGACGCTTTGCTTCTCCTCCAACTTCGGATCTGGTCGACTCTCATAGGTGATCTTCGGGCGTTTCAGGAGTGAAGGCTCACTTCCAGACTCCATCACCCCCGCATCCTTTGAGCTTCTCTGGTCCATTTTTGGAGTTTCCTCTGTTGGTTCTTTCGATTCCAACCGTTGTCGTTGAGCTTTCAACCAATCATCATACCGTTTTCGGCATTCAGCATTGTGGTTGGCTTTTCCTCTTTTTGGACCACACGCAGGACAGTTCGCTGTGCCACCATGTTCCTTCACCCATGCAGCTGGAGGTCCAACTTTGCTCATGTCGGTGGTCGGTCCCTCAGACACTCGGCCCTCAAAGGCCTTGTCCGCTTCACCTTCAATCCGATCGGGCACACCATCCTCTTTCTCCTTCAGAATCGGGGGAGCCAATGTATCCGATGGATCATGCTCCTTGAGCAAATGTTGACAATGCTCCAACCCAATCTTCAACGGAACGATGTGCTTGATGGACTTTGCTCGAAAGTGTTTTGGACAACCATCCACCATGGCACTCACAACATGAGTCAAGCCACCAACTTCAGGGTACACATAGGCTGCTTCCACAAACCGGGAGAGCGCCGTGGTTTTCATCGAATCCGGTAGCTCAGCCAGAACTGTAGCACCTATCAACGACGATCCACACTCATGGAGGGATCTCTGTAGTACCAACTCCTGGGGTGATTTCTTCCCATCAAAGGCAGCTGCATGGTGATTGTGCATTGCAGCACAGTAAATCAGACCAAACTCAAACGCTCGAGGACTTCTTTTCAAGTCAAAGCCCTGCGCTCGTAGATCCAACCTCACCGTGCTGAACAACTCCTTGAGTGTTCTCACTGCCCTTTCCACACCACCAACCGCTTCATGTCCCTGCGGAGGTGCTCTTTGGGTCACAATCCTAATCCCCAGATTGGCTCTCTTGATGAGGGCGCTCACCGCTGTCTCGCTGTCTGTCCTCAACAGTACAGCAGACCCTGCAATGTCCAGTCCGAAAGCATTCATCCAATAACGAATCCAGCTGGAGGTATTGTCAGCATTGGTCCCTACCAACAGACATCCAATCATTCTGGTTGACATTTCAGTCATGACCAGTACTTTCATGTTGGGAGCCGTCGGCTGGTCTTTCGCAAAAGTACCAGTTACCAGGTTGATGAAGCAGAAATCTGCTTGCAACGCCACGGGTCGGTCTTGAGCATCCTTGGTCCGACGATGCTGGGTTGTTCCTCTTGTCATCCGACAATGAGGACATTCGGACGAAAAAGGAATGTGGCCTCGCATCCGATGCAGCTCCATTTCTTCTTGCTTTTTCTTGGTCATTGACTGCACTGACTGCATCTGATCAACCTCCATCGGTCGTTGGCCATCATCCACATCCATGGGTCGAACCTCAGTTCTTCCAAAGGTTACTTTCTTTCGCTTTCCAGCATCACCTTGCAGGTAGATCCAAGGACATCCAGCCCAGGATACTCCATATCCCATGACTCCTTTCTTCTCGTGTCGCAGCGAAATCTCTCTTCGAGTGAACTTCACTTCCCAACCAGTATTCACCATCTGCTCGGTGCTCAAGATGTTGTGAGCCACATCTGCTACAACTCCAGTCACACACACCGATGTCAAACCAAGATACTGCTTTCCTTCATACATAGGCAGCAAGGCTCGGATGCGAACTCGCTCGAAGACATTCACCGGGGTATCGTTGGCTGCTGAGTACCTCTCATTAGGTCCCAACGCCTTCCGATCCAAGATCTGGAACTCATCCAAGTATCTTTTCGCAATCACAGTCACCGATGCTCCTGAGTCAATCAACCACCATTTGCTTGCATCATCCTTTTCCATGCTTTTGACTTGATTCATCGGAGGTTTCATCAAAGACCGAACTGACTTAGATGGCAACATCTGAGATAAATCGGTAGAGATCCGATGCTCCAACTCGGCAATCCGGACTCTCGTCTCAACTTCCCATGACCAATCTATCTCATCAGTACTCCGGGGAATCCACTCTTTTCTCACTTCATCGAGCAATCCTTCCAGAGGTTGCAACACAGATTCCACTCGGGCCTCTGACTCAGGTTCATTCCATTCACCTCCAGTTAGCTGGTAGTCACTCGACTCACCCTCTTGGGAGACTTCAGCAACTGTCTTCCCCTTTCCTTTGCCTTTTCCTTTGGGCTTTCCCTTTTCGGGCTTCTTCTTGGGATCTCCTTTTGCCTTGGCTTTCGCCTTAGCATTGGGGGAATTGGGCTTCTTGCCTGAATCTCCCTCCTTATACCAGCAATCGCGGGCATAATGTCCCTTTCCACCACACACATAGCACTCCACATCCTTCTTGTTCTGGCTTGAAGCTCGTTTGCCAGCACCTTTGCTTGATTCGCGCTTGCCTTTCTGTTCCTTTCCTTTGCCTTTTGGTTTTCCTTCGTTGCCCTTTCCCTCATTGGGATCTCGAAAAGGTTGAAGCTTCGTGCCAGGGGCTTCTGACCACACCCTTTGTTGCACCTCAAACTTCAGAGCAACTCTTTTCAGATCTTCAAACGATTCACTATCGCCATGCAACAAGCAATGGCTTCTACACCGATCTGGCAAACTGCGCAGCAAAACCATAACCGAATCCGCTTCTTGGATCTGCAAACCACCAGCATGCACATCGGGATCAAGACTATTGAGCAGCTTGGTGTACTTGTTCAACTCATGCTCAATCTTTCGAATGATCTCCGGAATACTGGGTGCTTTCACGGTTTGATTCACCAGCTGCGACCGAAAGAACAGGCATTCAGCTCGCGACTTCAGGCAAAACTCCTTCGCCAGCAATCTCAAAGCCACAAAACCAGATTGTTGATAAGTGCTCTCACTTTCAACATATGTCTGCAAAATCAGAGAACTCTTCTCATGATTTGCAAAAGTCTGTCGCAGGATGTGCATCAGCCTCGTCGACCTCTTCTGTTGCTCCACAGTAAGTCGATCCTGTTTCAGCCGAGACTCTTCTTGAGTCTTCACCGCATGCATGAGCTCATTGGGAAACACTTCTGAACCCAAACCAACCCAACTGGTCAGCTTCTCCATCCAGGTCAAGAATCCAAGAGCTTCAGAGATGCGATCCTTCCAAGACGAAAAGTCAATGGTCGGCAAACTGGGCAACCATTTGTCCGATCGAGCAAACACATCCCTTTCCCTTTCTTGCTCCAGAGGTGGAGGTCTCAGTGGGGGACTTGGGCTCGCCATCCGAAAAAGCTGGGTCCCCTTCGCAGGAGTACCCACTGGCGATGCACCTTGACATCCCGAAGAAGAACTGGGCATGTTCTCAGGAACACCATCCTGAGGTAAGGGGGGATTCACCTGTTGCTGTTGCTGTGGCTGCTGTTGCTGATGCTGCTGTATCATCCACTGCTGATGCTGCTGCTGTTGCTGCACCATGGACGAAGTCATCGTTTGCATAAACTGCTGTTGCTGCACAACCAGTTGCTGCATCATGCTTTCCAATTCTCGCACTTGTCTCGTCAACCCTTGCACGTCGGGTGATGTTTGTGATGGTGTCACCACAGGTTGAGGAGGTCCAGTGGATAGTCCTGGTGGTAACGAAGGACTTCCTACCGCTTGCTGAGGCAAACCAGGGGGAAACGAAGGGCCTCCCATTGTCTGTTGGGGTGCTCCAGTAGCTACCCCATGAGGGCTTCTGGCGGGAGTTCGACCTCTGGGCACTGGGCCATACACAGGTTGGCTTCCTTGTGCCAAACCTTGCACCCACAGTGGGTTGGGATTTCCCAAACCCGGAAAAGGGTCTACCCTTCGCCTTGTCTCAGCATCCATGATGGGCACAGAGCTTCCACGCTCTCGTCCACCTCTTGGACTCCTCACATGAGCTCCACTGGTATGTCGTGGGGATGTATTCAACATAGTTCCTGAACTCAGGCTCCAGCCTGCAGTCTCTCCACAACGTCTTCTGGCGAAAATTCTCTCACCAACACCAGATGGTCCAGGCTCCTGAAGAACCTTAGTTCTACTCTACCAAGCACCGTATTCCTCCAAGATCGGTCACAACCAATCCAGTTCCAGACAAACCACCTTGCCCGGGCTCCAAAGTGCCTCAACAGCCGCTGAACCAACTGCTTCCAAGCCTGATGAGTCCGGATCCGCCTCCTCACAGGATAGGCTTCCCGGTACTCACTTACACGGTCCGAGTACAAGAGATTCCGGTCCACTGGCAGTCTGGGCTCCAAACCCAAACTTGCCTCCAGGCACTCACAGAGTCCTGACAGACAACCAAAGACCATACACGGGCTCGTACCACAAGGCACTCCATCTTCGCCACCAGAACTTGAAGTGTCTGTTGCTGATTCTGCATCATCATTTGCTGACTCTGCATCATCTGGACCATCATCTGCTGGAGTTGAGGGTCAAGTCCGACGACCGTGGCGGGTCCTCCCACTGGAGCAGAAGCTCCACGGGGTTGTGTTGGCGGTTGTTGCCCGTCCTGGGCACCACCGGGCCAAACAAAGCTTCGTCGTCTTCGTCTTCAGGCACAGGGGTCGACAGCCCGGGGTCAGCCATGGCTTCTAGTTTCTACGAGCGTGCTACACACGCTCCGCTACCATGTGAAAACACAGCAGCAGCGCGCTGAACCCTCTTTCTCACGACTTGAGCCAAAGTCATAAGCCGGAGGCTTCGTCAGTAAAACTCTTTACACACAGGTGAAAACTCTGCTCTGCCACGTGTTCTCCACAGCCACAAAATAAACTCAAACGTCAGTGGGAGTTCTCGGGACCTACCCAACTACACCTAAAGCAAGCAAAAACGTGCACAGTCACTTCTACAGCTTCCAGCACACATCCCTACAACTCAAGCACTTCAAAAGCTTTCCCACTTAAAGCAGCACTCCTGTCGAGCCTCCAAGGCACAACTACGGAGTTCCTACAACTACACACACACAACTGAGCCAGCATGCAGGACAACAAAGTTAACATGTCCTTGGGGCATCTGGAGATAGTGACATTTGCGGTGGTATTAGTGGAAGATTGTGGCTGATCAGTGATGTTTTTGTCATGTTTTGGATCAGCTTGTACAGGTTTGTTTTGCTTCGGAGTGATTGGGAATCCGTGTGATCCCATCCTCGATGGTTTATGCCTCGTTGATTTCCAAGAAAATCATACGAGTGTTTTGCGCTATTTAAAGTGAGTGTGCAGTGTGTAGGAACTTCGTTCTGAAGCTGAGTAGAATTCGTTTAGTTTGTGCACTTCGTGACTTTTGGCTGGCTCAAGTGGCTCTGACTGTGAAAAAGAGAGTTGTCCGCACTTGTGTGAGAGGTCAGGGTTCGTGCTTTTAAGGGAAAAGGTACCAGAGGGACCTTCGGTTTTTCACGTGGTAGCGGAGCTTGGCAGACGAGAGAAGGAGACGTGAGCAGGAAGCATTGTCTGCAAGTATCTGCCAGGCTGGCGTTGATAGACGACAACTATGTCAATGAGTTGCGCCAGGCAATGACGCATGACCGTGAGATCAAGCAGTCTGACATGGCAGTTCCGGTAGCATCGCGTTCGGCAAGGTTGTTTCACTACCTGCAACAAAGTCTGCAGAAGTTCGAACGTGGGATGGAACTGGTGAGAAGCACGTCGATGCGTCAAGGACAAGCTGCTTGTGGTCATAAGGTGATGCGTCAAATGCACTAGACCTTCAGCGAGTGCTACCATCCGCCAACCGCACCTTCCATGCGAGCAAAGGGGGGAACTGGCGCAACAATCAGGTTGGCATCCAGCTCACCTTGAAGAAATTCCTTCTGTACCTGGAGGCGATTCGAGAGTTGCGGTGCCATCCTGCTCAATACCAGTTGTTCGAGGCAGGGCTAGCAAGCATTCTGCCAAACGAGCTCAAGGTCGAGCGTGTGCCGGCTGCCGACTTGAGAGCGCTTTTGGCGGACGTGCTCGTCCAGAGCAACCGCCGGGTGACTTTGGCTGCTCAACCGCCAACTATAATACCGGATGTTGCACCATCCGCGTCGGGTGGCACGGCACCGCCTCTTCACAAAAGTGCCCCAGCTCCACCTCCTTCGGGGTGGGCTTTGCTCAACCAAGCGCGTGCAAAAGCCGAGGCAATGATTCGATTGCATGCCGACATGAAGAGAGCTGCAACAGCTGAGGTGGCTCCATCATCGTCGACGGGCCCCGCTTTTCCACCAGGGCCTCCGGCTTTCTTGCCGTTCAGCCCTCCTTCCCCGCTTACGCCGTCCGTCTTTTCCTATGCTCCATCTTCGGCACCAGGCACGCCTATGGAAGCAGGCATGCCTCTAACTCCGCCTCCTCTACCTCCTCCATCTTGGGTACCAGGCACGCCCATGGAAGCAAGCCTGCCTATACCTCCGCCTCCTCTACCTCCCATCGACACCACACCCAGATACATTGAGGGAGCTTGCGGGGGAGGTTCCAATGGAGGTCGAGACGCCGATGACGCCCGTGGAGGCATTCGGTGCCCCTGGGACCCCAATGGACGTGAGGTCCCAATGGAGCCAATGGTCGGTGGCATTGGAAGTCCGGGGAGCGCTTCTCCTTTGACCGCGCCGGCAGAGACGAGTATGGTGGTTCCAAACCCACCTATGGACAATTCGGATGTGGGAGATTCTGGCTCCGAGATGGATTGATATGCGTGGGTATGGGCCCTGAGGGCCTAGAAGCCGGGCATGAGTTGCTCCGATCTTCGCCGCAATGCACAAAATTGGTAGGAGTAGGTCTGAAAGCCCTGCTGTTTGCAGTAGGAGACTGTCTGTGTGCATTAGGAGGTAGGGTAGGAGCGTTTGAGTGCTTGGTAGGTGACTGTGAGTGCAGCCTGCCTGCCGTGAATGGGTCTGCACACTGTCCCTCTGTGCCCAGGTCTTCATGGAAAGGAAGCAGTGCCTTGGCTTTAGGGTTGGTTCTGGGTTTGGTTTTCAGAGGTTGGCTGCGTAGGTGCGTGAAGCTTTTGAGTGTGCGCCGTAGGAGTAGGCTTAAGTTTGTGCGTGTAACTTTGGTAGGACGTGTGCCACGTAGGTCTTGGAGTGTTGTGCGCCGCCTGTTGTTTTTGCGTGGCGTGCTTGCTTGTGAGTTGAAAGCTGAGCCTACGGGCGAGGAAGCAAAAGGGCCAATGATGAAACGTTGGCGTGCCTTTAAGAAGTGGGCCTTGTGTGGGCTTCGGTCCCTGCGGGGGTCCGAGCAAAAGAAGGCCGTGGCACGTTCTGAGGCCCTGCGTATGCTTGCTGGTTTGCCGACCCCGGTTGTTGTGAATTCGGAGTCGGAGGAAGAGTTGATTCCTGATCCGTTGGAAGCTGAACTTGCGAAACCCAGCGGAAGTGAACCCCCTAGGCCCTCCGATGTTCGAAAGAAACCCCGTGTGGAGAATGTTCCCTCAGGTGAACCGGGTGCCCTGAGTTCCCCGGAGGTGGTGAGCGATGCTCTGGATCCTGAGGTTCCGGTCTATTTGACCTCGGAGCGGCTGAAGGCGCACCGAAATAAGGGCCACCAACCTTATCTTAGTTGCTGTGACACATGTCAAAGCGCTAGAGGGAGAGTGCCGGCTCGTAGGAAGCACATGAAACACCACCACGGACCCGGAGAGTTGCAAGTCGACTTTGGATTTTTCGGAAAGAATGTTCGTTTCCTTCTCATGGTTCATGTGGGGTCGGGGTACATACATACCGTGGTCTTAGGACCTGAGGATGAAGTGCCCGCTGTATCGGTTTGCAAAGCCTTTACGGAAATGGGATTGAGTGGATTGGACATTGTTGTCCACGGGGACCAAGAAAATCTCCTCGAGAGTGTTTTCCGCAATGCAGCGAAACACCGGACATTCGGGGGGAGGTCAATGCACTGGGTCCCGTTCGCGATAAACAGACCTCAAGCGAAGGGCATCGTTGAACGCCATGTTTGCCTTGTGAAAGAAGCGTTCTGGTCTGTTTGGCTGGGCTTAGAAGAGCGTGTAGGTGAAAAGTTGCCTCTAGGGAGCCATCTGTTTGTTGAGGCCATGAGGTACTCTGTGAGGATGCATAACTTGTTTCATGTGTCCAAGGAACACAGCACGCCGTTGGAGAGACTGCGTGGGTCGACAGTTCAGCCAGTGAAGAGCTGTGAGTTTGGGGTTGTGGGTTTTGGGAAGCCTCAGAAGGACTACCCAGAGCACCGCGGAAAGCGCTTGGTGAGGGCACTCTATGTAGGACCTCACGGTGCTAATGGATCCGGGATTCGGGTCTTTGTTCCAATAGGTATTGGAAAGCCCCCTCGTTTGGAAATCTTCAGCTCTTTTCGTGCCAAAGATCCAGTGGAGTTTGACAAAGCTGCTTTGCGTGACCTTCGAGGTAATAAGGAAGACCCTGAAAGACCCATCAAGTTCGATGTTCCAATCGATGGTCCGAGTCCGCCGCTTGATTCCCCAAATATCCCTGAAGGAAGTCTTGAGTTTCCTGTTGAACGCACCGAACCACCTGCTCTTGAGGGCCCTGAAGCAATGGAAGAAGAAGGAGAGTTGGATGGGTATTCTCCGGATTTTTCGGACGTGCCTGAAGAAACAGGCATGGAGGTTGAGCCTCCCGGAGGCGTAGGTCTTGAGGACCTCGACGCCCCTATGGATCCAGGAGAAGACGATGCCATGGAAGAGGGCCTGACGTGGCTCTATGAGCATGGCCTTAGGCAACTCTTTGATGGGCCTGACTTGAGAGTAACGACAAAAATCCGTAAGGGAGATAATGTCAAAGAGTGGTTCCGTATGAAGTTTGGTGGAAAGAAGATTTGGGTCCATGTCCCGGACAATGCGGTTTGCGAAGTTTCTGGCAAGGTTTTGCCTCGTAAGCATCTTGAAGAAGGTATGAGACTCGAGCTCTCAGAACTTGATGCTTTTGGTGTAGCTACGATTATAGGAGAAGCTGAGGCCCGTAAACGAGCTACACGGAGAATCCATACGACTAGGTGGGTTCTGACTTCGAAACCGTCGGCCACGAACCCTGAACGAGTTCGTGCTCGTCTTGTTGTGAGAGACTATGCATTTGGATCCAATCCTCTAGCTGATGGGATATATTCCCCCACCACGTCTTTGGAAGCCTTGAGGGGTGTCCTTGCTATTCATGCTGTCAGAGGTGGCACCTTGTTGTCAGCAGATGTGAGCGTTGCCTTCATGCAAGCGCCTGTGCAGGGAGTAGAGTGTATCCGGTTTCCGAATGGGATGTATGATGAGGAGAACAAGCCGCTGTTTGCGCAGCTACACAAAGCCATGAATGGCTTGAGAGTAGGACCACTGAGCTGGTACCTAGAGTTTACAAGCACGCTGCGTAAGCAGTTTGGGTTTGGTGAGACTGCCGACCCTACTGTGCATCACCGGCTTGAGAAGGATGGTGCGCTGACCTTGGTGTTAGTGTATGTTGACGATCTCATCATCTTTTCCCAGAATCCGCCAGTTGCCAAGGATCTGTACGCTAAGCTAGCGAAGATCTATAAAATGAAGCAGACAGGGCTTCTAGAACCTGGCAAGACTGGGCAGCTCGAGTTCTTGGGTCGAGTGATCGCCCGAACCACTGAGCACGGGCCTGTGTTCTTTGGCCTGAAGCCGGGGTACTTGAAGTCGCTTGGAGAAGAGTTTGGCATTAGCGGAAAAGGTGTGAAACCAGTGCTGGGAAACCTCGAGAGGGAGTACCGGAAGAAGGAGGCTGGAACACCTATCAGCACTGAGGCGTATGAACGCTATAGACGTGTGCTTGGTAAGTTGATGTGGGCAAGCCTGACGTTGCCGCATTTGTCCTACCCGGTAGGATTTCTGGGCCGGTATCAGAGTGACCCAGATAGCCAGGCAGAAGCTTGCTTGAGACGCGTGGTTCGCTGGGTGATGGCTTTGCCTGAGTACCTTCAGCGATTTTCGGCAGAAGCGTTGGAGTATCCTTGCTGCGCTTCGGAAACCAGGCTCTCTGGCTTTGTGGATGCGTCATGGAACATTTGCTCTGTGTCTGGTGCTATCGTGAAGTGGCATGGCATCATGATCAAAACTTTCTCGCGGAAACAGTCGGTGACCGCGTTGAGTTCGGCGGAGGCCGAATTGGCAGCCCTGACTGAGGCAGCCAAAGAGTCGGTGTACTTGTCTTTGCTCATGGAAACGCTCCTGTATGGAATGCCCAAAGGAGAGACCGGTGAGTTTCCGATTCACCTGGCTTCGGATTCGGAAGCCGCTTTGTCGATTAGCAAAATGACGGGGTTGTTACGCCGTGTTCGGCACCTGGAGCTTCGTCATCGCTATCTTCAAGAGCTAGTCCACCTGGAAAGGCTGATTCTAAGCTTCATCAGTGGAGAACGGAATCCAGCCGATGGACTGACGAAATCTCCTGAGGAGTTGTTGCTTGAGCATTTGCTGGTTGCGTGTGGACTGGAAAGAGTGTGTGAAGAAGACCTTCAGGGTCTTGTAGTTCCTGAACACCTTCGTGAACGAATGGAAGAACTTGAAGAAGTATGTGAAAAGCTTGAGAAAATCCCGACAAACCTGGCGAAGTACGAGCCAGTGGCAAGAGACCTTGCGTTGGGATATGTTCCTCTGCTTGTGATCGAGGTGTTTTGTTCAACGGACAGTGCGTTGTGCCGAGCGTGTGCTCGTGACCGAGTAGCGTATATAGGCATAACTGAGAAAGAAGACTTCTTAAACAAGAGTACTCAAATGTTTCTAGGAGAGGTCTTGCTGTGTCTGTTGAGTAGGAAACCGCCCCAGATCTATGTCCACATAGCTTCCCCGTGTACCGCTGGATGTAGCTACCGCTTTAAGAACTGGCATCGACCGAAGTTTCGACATCGGTGGCGAGAGCAGGTCAAGAAGCATGTTGCATCTTGGAAAGCTTTAGGACGACTTCTGGAGGACCGCTGCAAAGAGATCCTGGTTACCCAGGAATGGCCAAAGAACTGTGGTCTTTGGAAGGAGGAAAGTTATCTGAAAGAAAAGAAGCGCCTTGGTCTGAACTTTGGAAGAGTTGTGGACCGCTGTGCCTTCGACGGGGTCTTTAAGCGGTGGTTCTTTGCTACAAACCGAGAGGAGTGGAGTGAAATCTTCTCTGGAAAGCCCTGTGACAAAAGTCATCAGCATGTTTCACTTGCTAGTGTCGAAGAAACAGGTATCTATCCGACTAAACTGGGTAGAGCTCTTTTGCGTGCTGCGAAAGTCACGTTAGGTCTTGTAGGAACACCTTCTTAGGTCGGCAGTAGGAGTGCTCGCTTTCGGACTTTGCCTGGGATGAGATGTTTAAGCACTGGAAACACCGAGCTGTGAAGAAGTGCGTGGCTCTGAGGCATCACAGTCCAAGCGGGGGTGTGAAAGTTCCTGTCTGGCTCAAGGTTTCGGCTCAACCCCGGTGGGGTGCTCAGGTAGAGAGCGTCTTTAGTGCCGTTGTGGCTGGCCCTGGGGCTTGTAACTAAGGGTAGGTTCCGTTTTGAGGCCCTGGCAAAACTGTGTTTGCTCGTAGGCCGGCTGACCGGCTAAGCTGTCATAGAGCGGCGGCCCGCCAACTGCTGCCGTCGACGAAGGGCGTGAGTGCACAGTTTTCGGCCTCGCTTCGCTGGAGGGAAGCTTTTCGTCCTCGCGTTGCTGAGGGAACCTTGTGACCTACAGTCTGCTCTGGGTCACAGTGTGAGTTGCAGCCTCGCTTTGCTTGAGGGGTGACGCTAGCCTGTTGCTCACCAGAGATTCCTGCTGTCTCTGGGTGAGCAAAACCCACCGACCCTCATTTGGATTGAGGGCTGTGCTGAAGGTGAGTTTGGGTTCCTCGCTCACTTGTGTGGAAAACGAAGGTGAGACCGAAACACGGGGGAAAACGGCCAGGCACGCTGCAGACAGTGCAGGCCAACGTCGCACTGCAAGAGGCATCCTTGCAGTGGCGACAGGAGTGTCCCGAACAATTGCGGTGTGCTCGAGCCCAAGCTTGCAGGTTTTCGGGGATCTGCAAGCTGAGCACAACAGGATTTTCTTCGCAGGTAGAATCAGGTAGAAAAGATTTGGCCCAACCCTGGTGGATCTGCCTGGACACAAATAACCAGAGGCATCAGTGTCGTAAAGCTCATTGACTGGTGCTACTGAGAAACCGTTGCCAAAGAACTTGCAGTAGGACTGTGGTGCGGCGCAGTGCAAGTTGACGAGCAGCTGTTGGTGGCTGCTCCCCGGAAAACCAATAGTCCAAGAAGCCTCCTTCGGCCTCGCTCCGTGCTGAGGGTTTGTAAGGGTTGGTATTGGCCGGAAAGGATTCAGGTGGAGGTTACCCGATCTTCGCGCTTTTCCCATCTGAAGGCAACCAATGGTAATCAGCCTGCTGGACATGGCAGGCCTGCTTTTGTTTACATCCACGTCTCCTGCAAGGGCTGGGGTCTGTCCGTGCACACAGACAAGGCGAAACCTTGCAGATGTTTAGGTCCTCGCGGCACGGCCGCTGGAGGTTGTTTGAAGATGTTGGCTCTCACTATCTGGTGAGTGGTTTGAATGGGCACTTGCTGGGGCAAGGCGGCTCTGGCGTCTGAGGATGGTACATGTGCTGGCTGCTGAGTACGGGCCACCGAAAGAGACCTGTGGTAAGACAAGCGATGAAAGGAGCCGAACTCCTAAACTCTAGGACAGGCTAGCTCACGCGGACGCCACGCAGAGTATGTGTCACTATCTTCAGATGTTGGAGCCAAATTGCCTAGCCGTGTGACGTGAGATGTGGTGTTTGGATTCGGCCTCAAGCACTGGAGGGCCTACAACAACAAATCCGAATGAAAACTGTGGTCCTAAGACACGCGGAGCAGCTGCTTATACGTGGCACCGCGGGGGTCACATAGAGATAGAGGGCTTGCCAGCAAGGGAACTCTGTCTATAGAGAGAGCCCTGGCTCAGTGAGGAGCTGAGGGCCTGGCTGCGCAGATGCAGCGGAATGGTTGTTCGGCCTCGCCTCCGCTGAGGGAACAACAGTCAATGCTTCTCTGCAGTATCGGTCCGGGTTAGTAAGAGCGAGAACGCCGGGACCTCGAGCTGCAGTTTTACCATGAAGCAACCGCGTGAGATGCATTATTGGTCAACTGGTGAGTAAGAGCGAGAAAGCCAGGGTGACGCTACTTTGGGGGAGGCTGCAAGGCACGGTTAGTAAGTGCGAGAAAGCCGGAGCTGCGGACGAACCTGGAGTAGCAGTCTTTCATACCTCACGTGTTTCACTTTGCGGCCTCGCATGCGCTGAGGAAATATGCCTCGAACAGAACATCCAGTGCTGAGTGAGGATTGCCAAACTTACGGAGGCTGATGCCACAACAAGTGCCTCAACAGCAATGCATGCGGAGGGCAAAGTTCGGCCTCGCGAGTGCTGAGGGTTGCAGCTGAGAGAGGGCCTAGCTGAGAACGCAACACCTCAAGCGAGGTAATTTTTAGTTTAGTTTCACCTTGACCAACGGCCCCTTCGGGTGGCTACGCCTCGCAGCGTGCAGAAGAAAGTTCCTGTCTAAGGACATGTTAACTTTGTTGTCCTGCATGCTGGCTCAGAGTTGTGTGTGTGTAGTTGTAGGAACTCCGTAGTTGTGCCTTGGAGGCTCGACGGGAGTGCTGCTTTAAGTGGGAAAGCCTTTTGAAGTGCTTGAGTTGTAGGGATGTGTGTCTGGAAGCTGTAGAAGTGACTGTGCACGTTTTTGCTTGCTTTAGGTGTAGTTGGGTAGGTCCCGAGAACTCCCACTGACGTTTGAGTTTGTTTTGTGGCTGTGGAGAACACGTGGCAGAGCAGAGTTTTCACCTGTGTGTAAAGAGTTTCACTGACGAAGCCTCCGGCTTATGACTTTGGCTCAAGTCGTGAGAAAAAGAGGGTTCAGCGCGCTGCTGCTGTGTTTTCACAATTGATGCCGTTCAGCCATCTGATTTGGTATGCATTGAGCAGCGATTTATATTGTTATTGCCCAAACGGGATGAGCTGAGGGGCGGAGAAGAGGTGAAGGGTGGTAGGGTGATAGGCCCTAATGTCCACTTCAGATGCATACCTCTGCGTAAGTCGCCTAACTGTAGGCAGAGCGGCTAGGGGTTTTTAGGTGCGGCATTTTAGTCCTTGAACTTTGTTTTGTGATGCCAGGTTCAGGCCACGACGAGTCCATACGTCAGGGGAAGACCTGACTTGACAAAGAGGACCAACGAGTCCTGTGCTTCCCTCCCTGCCTGCTGCACCAAGTTGCAGCGGCTCCCCTGAATTGGTGCAGTCTCTAGCTGCAGGGATTCTTGATTGAGCGGGGGTTAATGAATGAGTTCCGGGCTTGAGGGATCTTAATTGAGGTGGTGTGCCTTGTTGCAGGAGTTCAGGCATGGTGTGTACTGATGCTAAGGCACATACACAGCACGATTCAAAGAGAATGCCCGGCTTGGAAACGGCAAACGGCAAAGCCGAACACGGCATTGGCAGTCGAAGGCCGCAAACGCAAACCAGCCTGCTCACCTCTGTTGGGCAAGGAGTGGGAGAGGGCGCACCTCCGTTCTCAGCTCGGGGTAATGTCACAAAGCCTTGTGGCCTTGTAAGGTGGTATCCTGGTCTGGGGCATCCCTCATCCTGGTAGGAAGACGATCCAAGTCAAGCGACACGGAATTCAAAAGAGAGGCAAGCCCTGATTCCACTTGGCGGCGGCTGCACAGCAGAACATGGCATCGGCTTTTGAAGACCCTAAACCCTAAACCCTAAACCCTAAACCCCCAGACCCTAGACCCTAAACGCTAAACCAACGAGCTGATGCTTTGCAAGCTGCCCGCATCTGCAGCACTAGGAAGGGCGGCACCTATGATTTGCAGCTCGGAGCTCGATCTACGCAGAATCCTGATTTGAGGCGTCATTCATCATAGTGCTAGATGGACGCATCCTGCATTCTGAAGCCTTAATCCCACTTGTGACACCGGATTGATATGTTTTTGGGCTGTGCCAGGGCACGTACACAGCACGATTCCAAAAATGTGCCCGCTTGGAATTGGACCAGGCCTTTATCTCACAAGGCCGAACACACCGATGGCTTTCGAAGGCCACAGGCGTAGACCAACAACTTTGTTACTTTGCAAGCTTCCTGCTTCCGCAGGGCAAGGACACGGCGAACCTCCGTTGTAAGATCGGAACAATGTCACGAAGCCTGTGTACAGAAGGGACTACCTTGGTTTGATGCATCATGCAATTGGCAAGAGGCGAGGGTTCGTGATTCCAGCTAAAAGCACCGGCATATCTAACCTTAAAGAGGCGGCCCGTTCTTGCAAAAAGGATTCCGCGGCCAGGGCAGCGGAGGCGGCAAGGGGGGCGGAGGACGGCCAGCGCAGTGCCATTCAGCCATCTGCTTTGATATGCACTGAGCAGCTTACTTCATCCAGCATAGGGTTGGAGCTCAAGCGTGCTGGAAGCCCTAGGTCATGCCACGCCGGTCCAGGCTGTGCTCTGGAGGCTGGCATTATTGCCTTTCGGAAGGGGTCCCGAGCTGGCGTGTCCAACGCCATGCACGTTCCCAGACGTGCATGTTGTGCGATCTGAGATCACAAGACAATGCTGCCTCACAACCACGAATGCCTACTTGGATTTGAGTAGTTGGAAAGCTGGCCACAAGACCTGCAACAAAGTTGGTTGTGCCATCAGACCTTAGATGCATCAGCTGCTAACGGCCCCACCTAAACGTTCCGAAGCCCTTTTTCTAGCCCTGAGCAATAACCTCACCTTGTCACTCGGTGTATGGCCATGCATCTGTTCGCCGACAATGCTGCCAAGTCTCGCTGCTGCAATATCACTTCGAAACCATGATCGGGTCCACCGAGTGGTCACCCACCGTTGTCATTTGCTGCAAAGCCGCAAATTGCCACAAATGTGTGCATGTTGGCTTCTGACTTCGCTAAGTTCTGTTGGCAAAAGTCCAGTGCGCATGAAGAATCAGAGGACATGGCATGTCGTTTTTGTGTTCAAGGGGCTGGTCGTCCACACTGTCGTCGACAACATGGATGACGGTTGATTTGGTTGCACGTGTTGGGAACAGGTGGGAAGGGAGCCTGTCGGAAACGCGGGGGGGGGGGGGGCGTGGGGAACGGGGAAGGTTCGTCTCGGAAATGCAGGCGAAGTGAGTCGAGAACGGAGCTAACGTGTAGAGCACGCACGGGGGTCGAGTCACGAACGTATGCCACCCAGAAGTAAGTTTTGGAGTGACGACCCTACTCTGCAGGTGTATTTAGAGTTCTCTTTTGAGGACCGGGTATACAATCTTCTTTTCAGTTTCCTCAGAGGGAAAGTACAACAAGCGAATGGGGGCTTTCTGCCTTTGTGTTGCGTTGGTTGTTGTTTTTTCTTAGTTGCGTTTCACCTAACACACAAGCACCATGCTTGATTCGCTTACTGCGCCGCTGATGTGGTAAAGAAGCTCATTCCCAACAAAAAGCAACGAGCGAATGGGGGAGGGCTGCGCCCTCCCCAACCCCCCCCACTTTTTGAGCACGTGAAAAAAAGGGATTTGGTGTTATGTGGATGATAAACTAAAAGCGAAAGGGGTGGAACTTAAACCAATTCTCCACTTCTCTACTTCTTTGATTTTCGAATAATGAAAACAAGAAACAAAAAACAAGAAACGAGGGGGTGGAGTTGTATTTTCAATATTGGGAGACCAGGCTGAAACGTACATAGCTTCTCAAGAAATATGATAAGGCATCCATTCTATCTAAGAAGTATGCATCCCAAAACTGATTCAGTAAACCACGCAGCGCACGCTGTCTTTTCTTGCACGAAGGTAGCATGGGGAAATACCGATTGGTGATTCAGACTTGGCGCACACGAAATGCATGACGCCCTGACTTGCGGCACATCCCGCACCCCTGCGGCACATCCCGCACCGGGTGTGTGGGTGGGAAATCGAAACTTCGATGTGCTGACTTGAGCACGTACATCGGTCCCAACACCCATGCTTACGTATAATACAATCAGGGTTTAGGGTTTAGGGTTTAGGGTTTAGGGTTTAGGGTTTAGGGTTTAGGGTTTAGGGTTTAGGGTTACGTTTTGGGGGTCGCACCTTCGATACCTGGTCGAAGTGGAGACGGCATCCTCCAGGTTTTGGGGCCACGAAAAGGAGACACTGCTCTGGGGGGGGGAGGACTTCACTGATGTGACTACCAAACATCTACTGCGAAGCTCAAAGCCCAAGCAGGAAACAAGGACATGGCCTTGCGCATCAAGGTCGCGGCTGCGCGGCCTTGAGAGCCAGCCAGGAGGCGCTCATCCAGATGGACGTGGATGCAACCAGCCAACGATAGCCATCAAGGTCTTTGAAGGGGAAAGGGCTCTGGTCAAAGACAGCCACTGTCTGGCCGAGTTCGACGTCACAGGGCATCGCACCAGGACCGGCCGGCAGGCTGATCGAGGTCCTCTTATGGACAAGAACGGCATCCTGACGGCTACAGCAACAGACGATGCAAGGGGAGCTTGTTAGGAGGGGCTGCAAGAAATGAGAGAATGAGAGCCAGAATGGCTCTTTCGACACAGACGTTAGGTATTGAGATGTAACGGCTTGCCGGGGCGGTCTAGGGTTCCCCCAAGCAGCCTTCCTCCGGGTCCGATGTCCCTTTTGTCCCTTTGAAGTGCCACGTGTCGTGTGCGCTGCTTTTCACTCACCCTTTCAGGCTGGCTGGACCCTAAACCCTAAACCCTAAACCCTAAACCCTAAACCCTAAACCCTAAACCCTAAACCCTAAACCCTAAACCCTAAACCCTTAATCCTAAACCCTAAACCCTAAACCCTAAACCCTCTTACTCCAGAGGATGCCCGTCGCCAAGCCGCGAAAATGGCATCCAAGAGGGCTGAGGGCTGCACAGCATCGGGGAATGTAGCACCTGGAGCTTTGGGAGAGCGGGATCTCACGGCAGCCCCAACATTGAGCTTTTGAGCTTGTGGGCTTTTGGGGTTTCCGGTTTCCGGCTTGTGGCCGAAGGCTTATTGGGGTGCAGAACAGTATGCTGGAAACCCTAAACCCTAAACCCTAAACCCCAAACCCTAAACCGTGAGAGGGCTCTGGGTTCTTGAAGAGATTGCAGGCATGCTGGGAGCAAGGAGCCCTGAGATTCCAAGGCCACAGGGGTTTGAAAGCAGGCATATGAGGGTTTAGGGTTTAGGTATAGGGTTTAGGGTTTGGGGTTTAGGGTGTAGGGTTTAGGGTTTAGGGTTTAGGGTGTAGATGATCCGACCTCACCCGGTGACAGAAGCAGGGATGTGACTGTGGATCCACCGGCTCAGCGGCCACTCGCCGGTGGTAGTTCTTGCAACCCATTGTTGTGATGATAAGAATATTGGGGGGGGGGGGGTCCCGAAATTCGCCGTACCTTCTTGGGGTCCTGATTAGAAGGGAATCCTACTATTTCGAGGTCCATGAGAGGGCTCCCCTATGTTCGTAAACTCCCATAGTAGCATTGCCAGCCACTGCAGCCCCAACAGCCCCAACGGCAACAGAGAAGTCAGTGGCAGCGAAGCAGAAGGCCAGGGTCGATGCGAATCCGGACCTGGGCTCAGCAGCTTAAGGTGCTTTAGGGTGTCAAGGCTTGCAGTGAGCTATATATATATATATATATATATATATATATATATATATATATATAGATAGATATATATATATATAAATATGTATGTATGTATGTATATCATGAAGCAAGCAGCGGCAGATTGCAGCGCAAGGGTCTCGAGGCCCTTGGTTCGGATGCACTTTTCACAGGGTGAACCCTGCAAGAACTCGAGCGTGCAAGAGCCGCATGACCGTCGTTGTAACACCAGAGCCCTGCACGAGTAGGAGTGCTTCTTTGTCGCCAAGCATTTGCTTCAAATTCCGATTCTCCGCGCCTCATGGCATACTCTCTGAGCACCGGCCTCGCGGCGTCGAGCCAGCCAAAGGCCAGGAGCGTCAGAGCAAATAAAGGGTTTAGGGTTTAGGGTTTAGGGTTAAGGGTTTAGATCAGTTTAGCGTTCAGAGTGGAGCGACCAGGGAGTTCAGGTGGAAGAGATCTAGTGTTTAGGATCGTCTCGTTCTCTTTTCACAGGCCGCGGCCCCGCGAAGCCGCTTGGTTGTCGGGGGGAGAGCCCGCCAGCCGGAGGCCGCGACGGAGGGCTGAGCCCTAAACCCTAAACCCTAAACCCTAAACCCTAAACCCTAAACCCTAAACCCTAAACCCTAAACCCTAAACCCTAAACCCTAAACCCTAAACCCTAAAACCTAAACACTAAACCCTAAACCCTAAACCCTAAACCCTAAACCCTAAACCCTAAACCCTAAACCCTAAACCCTAAACCCTAAACCCTAAACCCTAAACCCTAAACCCTAAACCCCCACCCTGAACCCTAAATCCTCAACCCGAAAGCTCAAGTGCTTGCATCCTCAACGCTGCAAAGCTCAGGTTCAAGCATGTTTCGGCTTCAATACCCGAAGCGGCCCGAAGCCCCAAATCAGAAACCTTCAAGGGTTCAGAGTTTTGGGGTTTAGGGTTTTTGAGGGTTCAGGATTTGGGGTTTTGGAGGGTTTTGCAGGGTTTAGGTTTTAGGACTTGGGGCTTTTAGGGTTTGGGGTTCAGGGTTAGTTGAACCCATCGGTTCAGAAGACACCTTTCGCCGAGAGGCCTCGGGCGACCAGCCCGCGAGACACCTGCGAGGGGCCGGCAGCTGCGTGGATGCCCGAGCTGACGGGGTTCTAACGATGGACTTGAACCACAAGGAGTAATATTATAGGGGTCGGAAGAATGAGGAATAGCATTCCTTATGGTCCTTTTATGAATATACTATAAGACCCCCAAAACCGTGTTCTAATTGTTAAGGCCCCTACATTACGCCGTCACAACAGGAAGGTAGCAGGAAAGAATCCAGAGTGCCGAATGCCCTAACTTCCTACTTAGCATGGGTCCGCAATCATGAATCTAGAGCCCCAAACCCCACCACCTCAGGATTGACTTTGTCATAGTGGGGTAACATTTTGCATTGTTAAGGGTACTTGAACTCAATAAGGAATAGCAATCTATTCTTATCATGAACTAGTTAAGGGGTTCGTTAAGGGCTGGATCGTGGTTGTTCTTTCTCCCAAAGGACATAGGGCGCGCAACTCTGGCCAGAGCTCCCAGCCCCGGACCCCGCCTTACTTTCGGGGCAGAAGGGCCCCTACTTAGAATCCCAACGCTCTAAACCCCAAACCCCAAACCCCAAACCCCAAACCCTAAACCCTACAACCCAAAACCTTAAATCCTGAACCATAAAGCCTAAACCCTAAACCCCAAACCCCAAACCCCAAACCCCAAACCCTAAACCCTAAACCCTAAACCCTAAAGCCCTCAGTGTTCGCCGCAGTTGTTGGTGGGCGCCGTCCTGACTGCGCGCCGTGCGGGTCTCGGCCTTCGGGAGGGCGTCTTTGGGCACGTGGTTTAGGGTTTAGGGTTTCGGGCTAAGGGTTTAGGGTTTAGGACTTAGAGTTTAGGGTTTAGAGTTTAGGGTTTAGAGTTTAGGGTTTAGGACTTGGGTTTGGGTTTTATTCGGTTTCGGGGGTCAGGTGTTTAGCGGTTTAGGGGTCCGGGGGTCAGCATTTCGAGGTTTCCGGGCTTAGGGCTTCTTTAAGTCGTAGGATTGGGTGCTAGCTTGCCTTTACGCTAAAGCCCGCAAACCCCAAGTCCTAAACACACATTCTCGAGACCCGGCATTCCAACACTCCAGAACCCTAAACCCTAATTCCTAACCCTAAACCCTACACTCGAAACCCAAAACCCTAAACCCGAAACCCTAAACCCCAAATCAAACCCTAAAACACCCAAGACCCACAACCCGAAAAGCCTCGTCTTCAATCTCTGACCCTCCAAGCTGTGAGAAGCACCCTAGACCCTAAACCCAGCAGGGCTTGGGTCAGGGTTCAGGGTTTAGGGTTTAGGGTGGAGGGTGGAGGGTTTAGGGTTTGGGTTCAGGGTTCAGGGTGTCTGGGGGTTTCGGGGGTCAGGTGTTAAGCGGTCTAGGGGTTCAGGGTTCAGGGTTTAGAGGTTTCCGGGCTTCTTTAAATCGTAGGATTGGGGGCTACGTTGCTTGTACGCTAAAGCCCCCAAACCCTAAGTCCGAAAAACACATTCCCGAAACCCTACATGCCTGCACTCCCGAGCTTTAAACCCTAAACCCTAAACCCTAAACCCCAAACCCTAAACCCTAAACCCAAAACCCTAAACCCCAAACCCGCAACCCTAAACCCTACACCCTAAACCCTAAACCCCAAACCCCAAACCCTAAACCCCCAAACCCTCAAAATCTCCGACCCTCCAAGCTGCGATTAAAAGCCGTTCAGGCTGCAAGCGGCAGGTGAGAGCTGCAGCTGCGTCGGAGGCAGCAGTTCAGGGCCTACAGGGTCGCTAAACCCTAAACCCTAAGCCCTAAACCCGAAGTCCGAAACCTTAAGCCCCAAACCCTAAACCCTACACCCTAAACCCTAAGCCCTAAAACCTAAACCCTAAGCCCTAAGCCCTAAGCCCTACACCCTAAATCCTAAACCCTAAACCCTTAAATCCTGAACCCTAAACCCTAAACCCTAAACCCAAAACTCCAAGGAAATGTGGGGTTTGGGCTTGAAGGCCGAAGCCTCGGCAAACTCGGGAAGTTTCACAGCCCCTCCCTAAATCATTATGTGCATAAACATCAGTATAAGCAGAAAAATGAAATTCATAAGCAATAAATAGCCTAATATAAATATATAAATATGAATATAGATATACAGTTTTAAATATAAATAGAAACGTGTAAGTATGAAGAAACATGTATATATATATATATAATTTTCTAAACATTTTTAGATATAAATATAAATATAATATAAATATAAATATACATTTAAGTCTAAATATATCAATATAAATATAGATATAAATATGTAAATAAAAATACATATAAATATGAATAATACAAATATAATTATAATTATAAGTTAACATATAAGTATACATATATATATAAATAAACAACTGATATAAATATAAATATCTATCTATATCTATATATATATATATATAAAGATTAATTAGTTATTTACTTATTTATGTATATTGGTATGGGGGGTTATGGACGAACCAAGTTCCCGAACTCCCTACTAGGAATTAGCAACTTCGAGTTTTCAAGCTAAGTGGAGGCTTGCTTCTGAAGCTTGGGTTGCTCGCTTGCCCGACGTTTCGTGACGAGTATTTTGGGTTGTTTAGGGTTTAGGGTTTAGGGTTTAGGGTTTAGGGTTTAGGGTTGCCATAGGCCCCAACACGTTGGACGTAGCCTTTTCAAAGAAGAAGCGGCCACACGCATGTGTACTATAGTAGCACCTGCGAGCAATAGTACGTCCCCAAACCTACGCAGCCAAAGCTTCAGCTCTTCCAAAACCTGTTGCCTTGCGGGCTTATGAGGTTTGGTTTCGCAGCCCTTTTGAGGGTTTATCAGGTTTCTAGGGTTTATAAGCTTTATAGCGAGGGAGTACAGGGTTCATGAAGGTTCATAGGGTTTAGGGTTTAGGGTTTAGGGTTTAGGGTATCCAAGCTTTGGTGGTGCGAGGCTGTGGTGGCGCAGACTCAGCGCAGGGCAGATCAGGAGGCAGGGCTTCGGGCACAGAATTTAGGTTTTAGGGTTTCGGGTTTCGGGTTTCGGGTTTAGTGTTTAGGGTTTAGGGTTAGGGTATTCGAGGGATTTTTAGGTTTGTTGGTCTGTTGGGGTTTGTGGGGTTTGTATGGGTTTGTAGGGGTGTGTAGGGTTTCGGCGGTAAGCCTTCGAATCCCCAGAGGCCCACTGCGTCCTCCAGCCGAAAGGTTTAGGGTTTAGGGTTTAGGGTTTAGGGTTTAGGGTTTAGGGTTTAGGGGTTTAGGGTTTAGGGTTTAGGGTCTAGGTTCTTTCTGTTTTGGAGGGTCGTTATGATGGGGAATGCTGCCGTGAACCGGACGCCAGTTCTGCACAAGCCCCCGCTTCAAGCCTCGGGATTAGGGTTTAGGGCTTTTAGGGTTTAGGGCTTTAGGGTTTAGGGTTTAGGGTTTAGGGTTTAGGGTTTAGGGTTTAGGGTTTAGGGTTTAGGGTTGCTGCAGATTTTGCTGTGGTCCAGGCCTTCGCTCGGGGCTATGAGTCTGCGAGGGGCCCGGCCGATGAGTTTCAGCAGGCCACTATGACTGTTACATTCCTTAATGACCATGTTCCCAGACCCCTGAGAGGATCCAAAAATTAGATCCCCTTAAGGGTTCCTAAGAATAACCCAATAGTAGTATAGGGTACTATTTGGGGGTTCCATTTTTTGGATCCTCCCAGGGGTCTGGATTAGTACTTATGTTATGACAGCTGGTGCGATATGTGTGTGCAAAGATGCTGTTTTTATCGGGGCAAGGACATACTTGCTCTTCTGGAAAGTCTTTCCATCTCAGTAGCCTTGCTGCTGACAGGAGGACGCTACTCTTGGAGGTATGGTGAAAAGCAAGCAGCCCAACCCTAAATCCTAAACCCCAAGCCGTTTTTATAAACCCTAAACCCTCTACCCCAAAGCTGCAAAGAAAGGCTCCCTAAGACCTCAACCCTTAACACCCCTGCCCGCCAGCAACAGCCGCCTTCCACCCCACCCTCCTCTCGAAACCGCCCCACCGAGGCAAGCAGCGAAGGTTGCTTCACCTTGCATTCGAAGGCTTCCCTGGCTTTTTCACTTTGGTGTGTCATTTTGGCAGTCTTTTTTGGGGTGAGGATTTCGATGTTAACATGTTAGCTACGCCAAATACCCATTCGATCGGGCCCCCTTATGACCCCGAACATACGGGTCCGAGAGAATAGCGGGTACTCAGAACGGGACCCGTGAAGCTCGAGGCCCTAATTCCTTCTAAAGGTGGCTCCTCTTTGGCCACTTGTGGGTCTTAGTTGCTGAGGCAACAGCTCCTAACCCTAAACCCTAAACCCTAAACCCTAAACCCTAAACCCTAAACCCTAAACCCTAAACCCGAAACCCTCAACCCGGCAGGACTTGCCCAAGGGTCTGCGGGGCACCTACTACCGCAACGGCCCGGCCAAGCTGAAGGCGTCGTCGTCCGTGGAGCTCAGGGAAGACACCCCAAAATCCTCGGGTTTAGGGTTTAGGGCCAGGGTTTAGGAAGTTTAGGGTTTAGGGTTTAGGGTTTAGGGTTTAGGGTTTTAGAGTTTAGGGTTCAGGGTTCAGGGTTTAGGGTTTAGGGTTTGCAGGTTTTGGGTCTAGGGGTTGAAAGCCCTAAAACCCTAAACCCCAAACCTTCTGCCCTAAACAGGCATCAGGCACCGGGGTTTTGTCGGTGGTCGCAGTTGTAGCCTCGGCTTGAACTTCCAAACTCTCAATTTCTAAGCCCCTTTACCCTAAACAATGCCCCGAAGCCCCAAGCCCGTTTGTAGGGTTTAGGGCTGTCACGGGGTCTGGGGTGTAGGGTGTGAAGTTGCAGAAGCTCAGGGGCTTGGCCTTGGGATTGAACTGTGGCCTCAGGCTTAAGGTTTAGGGCTTAGGGTTCAAGGTTCCGAAGCTTTTCTGCCCCCCAGGGGGCATCCTAGAAGATGTCGCATGAACTGCTGCATGAGGGGGAGGTTGGCCCGAGTTCTGGCCCCTTGTCGTTCCTCAAACTGTAACTGTGAGGAACATACTGCAATAGAGACCCCGCACCCCGCAAGGCCGTTAAACCCCAATGTGCCCAAAGCCCTAAAAGCCATTCTAATCGTGCGAAATGCTCCCCCGGACCGTAGGTAGGGGATGACCAGATCATGCACCCCTTCGACGGCGACGGCATGGCCCCGGCCCTCAGGATTTAAGCCAGTGAGGGTTTTGAGGAGTTTTGAGGGCCTAAACCCTAAACCTGAAACCCTGAACCCTAAAGTTAGGGGTTTAGGTTTCGGGTTGCGAGGAGTTGGGGTCTGGGGTGTCGGGGTTTAGGGTAGTTTGAGGCTTTAGAGGTGGCAGGCGCTTTCGGGCACACAGCGCGGCTTTGGGGCTTCAAGGCGGTTTTCTGGAGGCTGAAGGGCTTCCCCGGTCGCGGGCATGGCCCGGTGTTTTTTTCTCCGAGTGCTTAGACCTGCAATGTCTTCAACTCGGGCATGTCACGTCGCGCGCACAAACTCTGGGCGATTTGCTTTCCCCCTGCTCTCATCCCAAGAACCTGAAACCCCTCAGCTTCAGACCTGCGTTGGAAAGTTGACCCTGAACCCCTGAGCTCCTAGACCCTATATAAGCCCTAACCCTACCCTAAACCGTAAACCGTAAACCGTAAGCCGTAAACCCTAAACCCTAAACCCTAAACCCTAAACCCTAAACCCTAAACCCTAAACCCTAAACCCTAAACCCTAAACCCTAAACCCCTAAACCCTAAACCCTACACCGCAGATGCTTGGAGGTTGCCGCTGTCACCTTCGATGGCCAGGGCAACGCTCACTTCAGGACCCTGCAGAACGCTGCGGGTCTCTTGGGCACTCGTGCCTCGCCCCAAACCCCAAACCACAAACTCAACAGATTAAACCCTAAACCCTAAACCTAAACTCTAAACCCTAAACCCTAAACCCTAAACCCTAAACCCTAAACCCTAAACCCCAAACCCTAAACCCTAAACCCTAAATTCCGTGGTCACCAAACCCTTCGGCCGATGTTCAGAACCTCTGGGCCCTTGAACCCTCAAGGCCTGAAGAGGGTTCTAGGGCTTTTAGGCTGGGCTTCAGGGTTTAGGGTTCTAGGGTTTTAGGGTTTAGGGTTCTGGTTCAGCATTTCGGGTTTCGGGCTGGATGTTAGTCCCCAGCCAAACTTACTGGTTCGTAGCCGGGAGTTTTTTGCTCACTATGATCCCCTCAAAAGGTTTCACAGCTGGGTACATGAAGTATGGGTTGTAGTATAAGTATCCCCAAAGGACACCAATTGTGTACGCTCACCTATACGTATCAGTAACATTCCCTAAACCCTAAACCCCAAACTCAGTTTCATATGGGTCCAACCTCCCGAATTCCCTACGAAGAACAAGCAAGGCAACCCTCCACTGTGAATATCGGAGGTGGGATGAGCCTAGAGGTTCTAGGGTTCGGGGTTTAGGGTTCAGGGCTTGGGGCTTCGATTTGGGGACTAGGTTTTAGGGATTAGGGTTGAGGTCTTGGGATTTAGAGTTTAAAGTCCGTGTTTGCACGATCCTTTCTGCCATCACTTCAGGTGACCCCTCAACTGCCGCAAGAGTCTTCATCATCTACGCCGCTATTCGCCACCTACATCCACCCTAACCCCTAAACCCTAAACCCTAAGCTCTAAACCCTAAACCCTAAACCCTAGACCCTAAACCCTAGCCCCTAAGCCTAAACCCTAAACCCTAAACCCTAAACCCTAAACCCCAAACCCTAAACCCTGAACCCTAAACCCTAAACCCCAAACCCCAAACCCTGAAGCCTAAACCCTAGCCCTCCTACCTGAAACCCTAGGCGAGCACTGTGCCTCCTGCACATATCCCAAGATCCTGGAACCCTACAACCCTAAACCCTAAAGCCATAAGAGCCCTAAAGCCGCAAAGCCCTAAACCCTAAACCCTAAACCCTAAAGCCCCCAAAACCCTAAACCCTAAACCCTAAACCCTAAACCCTAAACCCTAAACCCTAAACCCTGAACCCTGAACCCTGAACCCTGAACCCTGAACCCTGAACCCTAAACCCTAAACCCTAAACCCTAAACCCTAAAACATCACGACTTTCGGATGGAACGCAGGAACCGCTTCGTGCGCACCCCCGGCTTCGTGGAGGAGCTCGAGGCTCAGAAGATGCCGCGGGCCAAGCTGCGGGCTCCGGAGGCTTTTAGGGTGTTAGGGTGTTAGGGTTTTGGGTTTGGGGTTTGGGGTTTAGGGTTTAGGGTTTGGGGTTTAGGGTGTTTGGGGTTTAGGGTTTCGGGTTTAGGGTTTAGGGTTTGGGGTTAGGGTTTAGGGTTTAGCTAGGCATTGTCGGCTGTTGAGGACTTGGCCTGTTTAGGTTGTTGAGGCTGTTTAGGGTTTAGGCTGCTTTGAAATTTGGAGCTTTGGCAGTTTAGGGTTTTAGGATTACCCTAAACCCTAAACCCTAAACCCTAAACCCTAAACCCTAAACCCTAAACCCTAAACCCTAAACCCTAAACCCGAAACCCTAAACCCTAAACCCTAAACCCTAAAATTCGGGTTCAGGATCCTCTGGGGTTTACGGAGCTGCCCTCAGATGCACATCTCAGTATCTCCCCCCAGAAGATGGGGTGCCCTCGTAGACCTTGATTATCGTCCTAAAACCTGAAACCCTAAACCCTAAACTCTAAACCCTAAACCCTAAACCCTAAACCCTAAACCCTAAACCCTAAACCCTAAACCCGAAACCCTAAACCCTAAACCCTGGGTTTAGGGTTCAGGGCCCAGGGCCGCTCTTTTGGTAAACCCCGCATCTCAGAAGTCTTCCTCTGGACCGGTCTTGCAAGCCCCCCAGTCCCACAAGAACACGACAACGGCCGCAATGATGAATGCTCCTCTTCTGTATATGTTAGATACTTATACACAAAATGTATTTCCATAAACATATCTAGATAGAGATAGATAGATACATACATATATATATATATACACACACACACACACGCGTGTTGTGTTTTCAGATCGTATAAGCAAGCACATACAACAATATCATTGTTGTCGTGAGTAGCTGTATTGAATTACACATTACTTTGCTGCTTGCTGGAGGCTCTATCGCGGCCAGTTCTCACTGAAGAGCGGTGGCTGGCTCGCAAATGCCAGGAGCCTGAGTGGCAGGAGGCAGAGTTTGGGGATTTGATTCTTGCTATGCATACAGGGTTTTTAGGGGTTTTGAGTCTGTGAAAGGGTATGTTCGTGTTTTAGTGTTCAGGGTGTAGCGCTTTGGGCCCCTGGACACAAACAGGTGAAACCTCACAGCTTCTGGTCGCAATCCTGTTCAAGTCCCGGCTGATCTGTGGTTCATGGCAGGAATGGGAGAGTCCAGCTAAGTGCATAGGCGTGTTCCGACTAAGTGTTCCCCCCTTCTTACATACTGTCCCCTTAAGATACGATTCTTGGGGTGTTCCTCCTTATACTAACAGTCCTTAATAGGGATTGTAGTACCCCCGATTATAATCCCCATTAAGGACTGTTAGCATAAGGGGGAACATCCCAGTATGGTTCCCTCTTTTGAGAATGGGGACCCTGACCCTCCGCATGTCTCTCCCTGCACAGCCCATGCCCTGGCACCCTCATTGAGTTCAGGGTTTAGGGTTTAGGGTTTATAGGGTTTAGGGTTGCTTTCCAAATTGGGGTCCCTTTGTGCGTCCTTTGATACAGGTGCCATGTTTTATAGGGGATCCATAAAGGTTCTCGGAACTACGTAAATCCTGGCCGCCAAGCCCTCGCGCCCCCTTTGCGCCGAGGCCTTCGACATGCGCGTGAAGAACCTTGCCAACACCAACGTCATGACCTGGGCAGGACGCCGTACTCATGTCATGGTAGGGAATGAGGCCGCGGTTTGGGAGGGAGGGGTGCTCTTGAGCAAGTTCCGGACGGCGGATGTCAAGATGTGCGGCTACAGTCGGGTCGTCTCAACGCGTGATCGGGTCTTGGACTTGTTTGCACAAGCCGAGAAAGCCCACCTGTCACGAAGACCCTCAAACTCCCAACCTGCGCCATAACTCCCAAATCCTCGACCCCAAACCCTAAGCCCCCAAACGCGCCCCAAACTCACCCGGGCTGCCCACCGCCAGAATCTGTGGACCAGGCCACCTCTTTGCCCTGTGGGAGGGTGGCAAGCCCACCGAGTGGGGTGGCCAAACGATGTGGAGGGCTTCAGGGTTTTCTGCCTGGGAACCGGTTTTGGGTTCAGGGTTTCAGGTCTCCATGGCTTTGATGGAGGGCTTACGGTCTAGGGTCTAGGGTTTAGGGGGTGTAGGGTTTAGGGTTTCGGATTTAGGGTTTCGGGTTCAGGGTTTAGGGTCAGGGTTTAGGGGGTGTACGGTTTGGGGTTTAGGTGGGGCAAGGGGGTAGGGTGAGGGCCCTCGGACCTTTCGCTCGGGGCGGGAAGGCTCCTGGCTTGTTTCTAGAGGGAGTTTGGGGTTTGTAGAGCTCGCTTTTGGTGTCTGGCGGTTTCAAGGCCTTAGGCACAGGGTTGGAGGGTAGGGCTTAGGGCGTTGAGAGGTTGGAAGTACTAGTCACAAGTAGGGCGTCTTCGCGATTTTTGTTGCATGTGATGAAGGCATTCAGGTTTTGGATTGAGGAAATTGGGGTCGAAGCTTCGTTTTCCTTGGAGGACTCTTCAGGCTTTTTGAGTGTGCCTTTTTGTTTTGAAGGTGGGTTTGCGGTCCATGGCCCAATGCATTTCTGCGCTCTTGTGAGGGAACTTAAAGTACGCTACCATAAAAAGGATACTTGATTATTTTAGTTTTTTTGTTTTTTTCGGACTATCCGTGAGTTACAAGGACCCAGAGTAGGCCCTTATTCTTATTTTTTTCGGGCTTTAGGTTCCCTTTCTATCCCCATTAAACCACAAAGGGCACCCTGTTTATGCCTAGGTTGCTCTTAGTCTAGTAACTATGTACGAGTATCCCGTTGCTCTTGGGTCTAGCAAGTATGTACGAGTATCCCTAAACCCTAACCCCTAACCCCTAAACCCGAAACCCTAAACCCAAGTGCCCTTCAAAGCCCTTTGTTTTGCTCTGAGGTTGGATCCCCTCAGCGTGGCGACGCTTGGGGAGGCCGGCGGAAGCCCTAAACCCCAAATCGTATAACGCCTTAAACCAAAATCTCGCCAGGCACATCCCCAGAGCCCTGGCACGCTGAACTGCAAGATCCAGAAAGCCAACCCAAATCGCTCATGGTGCGACTTAGGGTTTCCTAGGTAGGATAAGGGGGACCCTTAACAGGGAACCCCTTCTTAACCCTCTTCTGGCTTTCTTTAACAGGGACCTTACTCAGAGGGTCTATATCCCCAAGGGTCCCCCTAATCCTATCCCCTAGGGTTTCGGGTCTAGGGTTTCGGGTTTGCGGTTTAGGGTTCTGCTGCATGGGCCCCCTACTTCGCATAGGGTATATCAGGGGCATATACGGGGTACCCTTGACAGGGCCCATACGAAGGGACCATGCAACCACCCTTGGGGTTCGGGTTTGGGGTTTAGGGTTAGGGTTTAGGGTTTCGGGTTTAGGGTTTAGGGTTTCGGGTTTAGGGTTTAGGGTTTCGGGTTTAGGGTTTAGGGTTTAGGGTTAGTTGAGGGCTGTTGCCCCGGCCAGTCGTCCTTTGCCGGCGCCCTCAAGAGCGGGGACAACTTCACGGCGCCACCTGGCCTTCTTCGGGTTTAGGGTTTATAGGGTTTAGGGTTTTGGGGTTTAGGGAAACTCCAGACTTCCCAGTTAACCCGAGATCCTTAGGCTCCACATCCCAGCACAAACTACAAAACACTGGACCCTCCACCCTGAACCCTAAATCAGCGGTCTTGGGGTTTAGGGTTTAGGGTTTAGGGTTTAGGGTTTAGGGTTTAGGGTTGTTGTTTTTTTTTGAAAAGAGGCTCCAAGATGAACCAGCCCTGCCCCTAAAACCCTAAAACCTCAAAATCTAGATTCAATAAGAAAGGCACCAAACCCTAGCACTGCACCCCTCAACCCTGAACCCTGAACTTTAACCCCGAACCCTGACCCCAAGAACCCTAAACCCTAAACCCTAAACCCAAACCCTAAACCCTAAAGCCTAAACCCTAAAGCCTAAACCCTAAACCCTAAACCCTAAACCCAGACGCGCCCAGGCATCCGCGGTTCGATGCGAGATCGGGTCGACAGGCCGCCACCCCACGCCCCGAAGCACACTAACTGCAGGGTATAGGGTTTGGGGTTTAGGGTGTTTAGGGTTTAGGGTTTAGGGTTAGGGTTTGGGTTTAGGGTTTGGGCTGTAGGGTTTAGGGTTTAGGGCCTGGGGGGCTACTTTAGGAGTTTTTGGGCTTCGAGAGCTCAGGGGGGTTGAGGGATGTAGGGTTTAGCGCTGACTGTACGGTATAGGGTAGGGGGCTCGGGGGGTTTAGGGGTTGGGCTTTACAGGGGTTTGAGGGGTGTTTCAGGGGGTTTTAGTTGACTGCAGGGTCTTCGGGGCTAAGGGGGTTTTAGGGGTCTAGGGTTTAGGGTTGACTGAAGCGGTTTGGGGGTTTAGGGATGTTGGGGTTTGGGGGTTTAAGGGGTTAAGGGTTTAGGATGTAGGGGAATTGAACATAAACAAATACATTGCATATTAAGTCATTTTGACAAAGAATATAAGAAGCTAACCAATTTAAAAGATAAGAAGAACTATTTAAAAGACATTATAGATAAATCATACTTAGGTACAAGCCGTTATTTAAAAATATGTTAGGATGATTGAGAAATACAAAGAATTTTGGTTATTAAACTATGACGTTAAACATCTTAGAGTATCCTATGATTTTAAACATGGTGTTTATCAATATAGAAACCAATATGAACAAACAATAAGCAGGATTCTGCTCTTAATTTGCTATGAATATTTTCAGTCACAAGTAGGTCTTTACAGAAACTATTTTAATTTTGATGCTTTGTGGGGGTATTTATATATAATATTTTTTCAGAAGAAGAACAAGTATAAAATAGATACGCAACCATAATAGTATTCATTATATAATATTATCGTTGAGAACCCCAACACCCCATACTCTGCCCCATAAACCGAAACAACCTAACCTTGCCCATTTCGGGATGTTACATCACCTGATGAATAGGATGATTTTCTATATGGTAATGTGTTTTAGGATATAATGGCTACTATTTGGTTGACGGTGAACTGGGCGACCCCACTTGTCCATTTTGGATAATTGCACCTTATTTTCTATATGTTAAAGTGTTTTAGGATATTATGGCTATGATTTGGGCTGTAGTGGTGCAATTACCCAAACTGGGCAAGGCCTTCCCTGACTCCTAAAACCCCCCAAAACACCTTAAACCTTGAATCTCTAAACCCTCCTAAACTCCCCTTAAAAATCCCCTCTCTGACCTCTCCTGAACCCCTAAACCCGCCAAGCCCCTAAAGTAGGGTCCTATACCCTAAGCCCTAAGCCCCAAACCCCAAACCCCAAACCCTAAACCCTAAACTCCAAACCCTAAACCCCAAACCCTAAACCCTGTACCGTTCTTCGAGGTTGGCTTTCAGTACAAGCCGGACATACCGAACTCTGTCACGAACGTCTCCTTCTGGGAGTTTGAGCCTTCAGGTGCCCAGGGGGTTGGGATTCAGGATTCGTTAGGGCTTCGGATGACCGAGTCCGTGTGACCCTGTCCGTAGGACGCGTTTTCTTTTCATCACTTTCTCATTCCGCGATTTCTCGACGATCGCAGACGTTTTGAGCTCATACGTCAGAGTGAAATAGGCTTCGCAGTGGACCGCTCAAATCCCCAGTCCCAAATCCCTAAACCCTAAACCCTGAACCCTAAACCCGAAACCCTAAACCCCAAACCCTAAAGCCTAAACCCTAGACCCTGGACCCTACACCCTAAACCCGAAACCCGAAACCCGAAACCCTAAACCCTAAACCCTAGACCCTAGACCCTAGACCCTAAACCCTAAACCCGAAACCCTAAACCCTAAACCCCAATGAGGCTTCAACCTGTTCCGACGCGTGGATGCTGAGATCCCGGGCTTCGGCTTCTACCACGCCGGGCCCCTGCAACTTTGGGCTTGCGCAGGGCGTGGCTTGTGACCTTCGTTCCTTTTCTGTGTGCTGCAGTCTCTATGTCTCTATATGGTAGGTAATGTATGTAAATGCATGTATGTATGTATGTATCTATGCATATATATATATATATGGCGTGTGTATATATACAGTCCGAAATAGGGACTATAGTATTCCCTACTATAATACCTATCAAGGACTGTTAGTATAAGGGGGAACATCCCAACTTATCATTTCAAACAGGACACCCCAAAACTCCTCTGATTGAAAATCGCCCGCCCCGAACCTAAACTCCAATCAAACCCGAATTAACCTTAAACCTAAACCCTCAAAACCCTAAACCCCTAAAGCCAAAACCCCTAACCCAAAACCCCTCAACCCTAAACCCCTCAACCCTAAACCCCTAAACCCTGGAAAACCCTAAACCCCAAACCCTAAACCCTAAACCCTAAACCCTAAACCCTACACCCCAAACCCCTAAACCCCAAACCCCTAAACCCCAAACCCTGAGCTTTGCAGACCGCACGGAGGGCCGACCGTCAGTCCAGATCCTAGGTTCGAGCTCAAAGGCGTTCCAAGTGTCGACGCTCCTAACCCTAAACCCTAAACCCTAAACCCTAAACCCTAAACCCTAAACCCTAAACCCTAAACCCTAAACCCTAAACCCTAAACCCTAAACCCTAAACCCTACATCCTAAACCCTAAGCTTGAAACCCTGCAGCCTTAGGACTTCCTGGTCACGGAGAACTACTACATCCTCAGCCGCTGTCTGAGAATTGCCCTCCCCCCCCACCCCCCAACCAGGTTCCTTAATCCCTAGCCCTAAACCCTAAACCCTAAACCCTAAACCCTAAACCCTAAACCCTAAACCCTAAACCCTAAACCCCAAACCCTAAACCCGAAACCCCAAACCCTAAACCCTAAACCCTAAACCCTAAATCCAGATCCCAAACCCTGCCACAGACATGTTCGGACCAGCTGCTCAGCCAGGACCCAGTCTTCCAGCCCGGCAGTTTGGGGTTTAGGGTTTAGGGTTTAGGTCCGCCTTGATCTCCACATCCTCAGCTCCAAGACCTAAACCCAAACCCAAACCTCACCCCCCCCCCCCCCCCCCCCCGACCCCCTCGAACCCCAAGCCCAAACCCGGAGAAAGCATTGGATGGCTCCCCCACGATCGGGCCATAGCACCTCACGAAGCTGTCGAGCCCAGTCTGCATCCTAACCTTCACAGCTTCTGCGTCATTTTACAGCGAACCCTAAACCCTAAACCCTAAGCCCTAAACCCGAAACGCTAAACCCTAAACCCTAAACGCTAAACCCTAAACGCAACAAAAGGCCGCCGGGGTGGCGTCCCTGCCACGCCCGGCAAGTTCCTTCTGCTTTTTATTGGAACATAGAGTAAGTTATCATACTAAGCGTATAGGGTTTAGGGTTTATACGGTACCAGTTCACAAGATTACCCTACCATGGTAGCATAGTTGTTGCGAGCAAGCAAGTAGTCAGGTTCTAGGGTTCACGGCTCGTGCAGGATTTTTGAAGAGGAGAAAAACTCCCAAAACCCCCAAACCCCAAAAAACCCAAAACCCCAAACACCCAACCCTAAACCGCTCTAACCCCAAACACGAAACCCCTTAAACCCCCCACCCCTCCGAGGCAAGGCGCCCGTGAGCCTTTCCCCTCTGAGCGCTCTCGAGGGCATGCTTGGCTTGAGGCGGAAAGTGCATACACCTCCACAGGCTTTCGGGTAACCCTATACGCTACACCCTAAACCCTAAACCCTAAACCCTGGGGGTTTAAGGTCTAGGGACGACAGATACCTAATTAGTTTCATCATCTGTTGTACTTCAGCTCGTTGAGCGCTCGCCGGCGGGATCCTAGACACTCCCGGGAACATTTTAAGAACGGAGCCATGTGGGGCCCGCGTTTGGGGCTCAGGGACCTTAGGGTTAAGGGTTTAGGGTTTAGGGCTTGGGGTTTAGGGTTTAGGGTTAGGGTTCCTAAACCTTGCAACTGCCGGCAGGTCCATGGGCGAAAGCATCCGCTTCGATGCGTCGCAACCGACGCAGCTTGCACTAGTGCCTCGGTTTCGGATGGCCGCCTTTCTTCAGAAGGGTTTAAGGTTTCTGGGCTCTTGTTCGGGAACTGAAGTTATGATATCAGAATATATGGCTATATAGTAAAGCAACACGTTGTGCCCTTATTCTGGCAGTTTAAATTCAGTTCCTTTCCGGGGCTTCTTTCTTTAGCTCCGAAGCGAGAGGAGTTTTGAGGTTTAGGGTCGCGACCGAGGCGTAAAACTGTGTAAGATGTCTCGGGTTTAGGGTTCAGGGAGGAGAGAGTTTAGGATTATAGGGTTTAGGTTCGGGGTTTCGGGTTTGGGGTTTAGGATTATAGGGTCTAGCAAGAACCCTGAGCGCAAGCTCCACGGCTCAGGCTCTGACCCCCCCCCCCCAGAGACCCGCCGCACAGCGTGTTCGAGAGTTTCAGCTTTTCTTCTATGCTGCATGGGAAAGGCCAGCACACACCGGCGCCATCGCAAGTATGTTCGCAACCACCTGCGAAATCCGCGGTTTAGGGTTTAGGGTTTAGGGTTCAGGGTTTAGGGTTTAGGGTCTAGGGTTCAGGATTTAGGGTTTAGGGTTTAGGGGTTAGGGCATGGCATCTTTGGCTTGGTCCGAGAGCTTCCGGAGTAGGGCACACATCCCTAAACCCGAAGCCCAGTCAAGCCATGCACAAGTATCCATGAAGAGCCAGGAGTGAGGCCGGTCTGGAGAGACTTGCATAGAGGAACATGTCCGTTTCCTTGAGGATCGCCTTAATCAGCGGAAGGGCCGTATGTGTCGAAGCGGCCTCGGACGCTACACTCGCTGAAGTCGCGCAGCAGGCGCAAGCTGCGTTGGGCGTGGGTCGAAGCCAGCTGTTTGACACTGCCGGAAGCAGGTTGGATAGCAGCCTGACAGTTCGTCAAGCCGGACTTCGGGCAGATGACCAGCTGACGCTGTGCAGCAGGGCTGTTCAGGTGGCTGCGAATCCCTGTGCATGTGCGGCAATCCTCGGTGATGGAGTGGTTGTAACTTGGGGCAGTGACGAACGGGGCGGTGACAGCGTCCAAGTCAAGCTCACGGATGTGCAGCACATTCGGTCTTCTTCGTCTGCCTTTGCTGCCTTGCTGAGCAACGGAACAGTTGTAACATGGGGCGTCTTCTTCGACCCAGTGAATGTCAGGGACTTCCACAGATTGAGCACAGTGCAGAAGCTTCACGGAACAAACTTCGCATTCGCAGCCATCCTTGCTGATGGATCTGCTGTGGCTTGCGGCAATGGCGACTATGGAGGCGATGCAAGCACTGTTCAAGGCCGACTTAAGGGTGTGCGGGAAATCCAAGCAAACGATTTTGCCTTCGCTGCCATCCTGGAAGACGGTTCGGTTGTAACGTGGGGCAACCCAAGGGCAGGCGGTTACAGTGAGGCTGTCCAGGCAAAGTTGGTCGACGTCCAGTGCATCCAGGCTACATCTGAGGCTTTTGCTGCTGTCCTGCGTGATGGATCGGTGGTGGCTTGGGGCGCTCCCAGGTTTGGGGGTGACTGCGGCGCCGTGCAGGCGAAACTAAATGATATACAACATGTGCAAGCAACAAGAGCCGCATTTGCTGCCATCTCAAGCAATGGATCTGTGGTGAGCTGGGGCAGCCCTGCCCATGGTGGCGACAGCAGTCATGTCCAGGAGCAGCTGCGGGGTGTGCTCTAGTAGTAGGGCAGGTAACCTTTAACCTTTTTGGGGTAGTATAATCCCCTTATCATCCCCTCATAATCCCCTTAGATAATCACTTATAATCCCCTTACCATCCCCTTATAATCCCCTTATAATCCCCTTATAATCCCAAAGGTTAACCTTTAATTCCCCCTGGTTGCTGGACTATTAAGGTGCAGCAGATCCAGGGTTCGGACTTTGCATTTGCAGCCATTCTTCGCTCCGGAGGCGTCGTGACTTGGGGCAGGCGGGGTGACGGTGGTGACAGCGGCCATGTGCAACACCAGCTGATGAACGTACGAAGCATCCAATCCTCGGAGGGCGCGTTTGCGGCTCTCTTGCAGTCTGGCGAAGTTGTGACCTGGGGCGCGCCGGACGCGGGCGGCGACAGCAGCGAAGTTCGAGCTGAGCTGATGGATGTGCAGTACATCCAAGCAACGTCTGCGGCTTTTGCCGCCCTGAAGGCCGATGGATCTGTGGTGACGTGGGGATCATCAGACGCGGGTGGCGACAGTCGCGATGTCCAGGAGCAGCTGCAAGATGTTCTGCGCATCCAAGCCACGGACGCTGCTTTCGCGGCTGTCTTGCGCAGCGGGGCCATCGTCACGTGGGGCTGCTCGGAGTTTGGCGGTGACAGCTCTTGTGTGCAGGAGGAGTTGAGAAATGCTGCTCTGTTGGGAGGCGCTTGCACGATGGCGTGCACGTAGCTAGGGTCGAGCATGAGTAGCTCTGATGCTTGGCAGTGTTACCAGCAACACCTCGTGGCGCAAACTGTCCAAACTGTCGCCGTGTCTTCTCCTCCGCTCTCGCGCTGAGCCGTCACCTTCGCGGTTTGAGCTTGGAACCCTAAACCCTAAACCTCTAAACCCAAAAGATTTAGAAATGAGGTGAATAGGGTAATGGGGGGTGAATTCAGGCCCCGAACCCTAAACCTCTAAGCCCCTAAGCCCTAAACCTTAAATTTAACTTGCTTAAGGTTTAGGGTTTAGGGTTTAGGGTTTAGGGTTTAGGGTTTAGGGTTTAGGGTTTAGGGTTTAGGGTTTAGGGTTTAGGGTCGGGTGTTTGGGGGGCTGACCTCCTGCAATGTGAACTTCCCAACCGCAGAAGACCATGAGCCCGTACTGCTCCGCCGCTCTTCAACACCCCTAAGCCATCCTAAGCCCCCGAAATCCTAAACCCTAAGCCCTAAGCCCTAAACCCTAAACCCTAAACCCTAAACCCTAAACCCTAAACCCTAAACCCTAAACCCTAAAGCCTAGACCCTAAACCCTAAACCCTCAACCCTCAACCCTAACCCTAACCCTAACCCTAAACCCTAAACCCTAAACCCTAAACCCTAAACCCTAAACCCTAAACCCTAAACCCTAAACCCTAAACCCTAAGCCTAAACCCTAAACCCTAAACCCTAAATCCTAACACCTAAGCCTTATGAATTAGGCCTCCAAAACCCGAAACAACTTTACCCTTACAAGCCCTACAAGCCCGAAACCCTAAAGTCCCAAACCGTGTGGCCCCAACCCTGCATTTTAGGGTCTAGGGTTGAGGACTTAGGGTTTAGGGTTGAGGGCTTAGGGTTTAGGGTTTAGGGTTTAGGGTTTAGGGCTTAGGGTTTAGGTTTCGGGGGATTGAGCACCTGCAGATCAGGTGCCGCGGGATGGATCCCTACCAAGGCACGGGCGGCCCTCAAGCCCGCAACCCCTCGACCCCTCAGCCCCTTTAGGGTTTGGGTTTAGGGTTTAGGGTTTAGGGTTTAGGGTTTAGGGTTTAGGGTTTAGGGTTTAGGGTTTAGGGTTTAGGGTTTTGGGTTTTGGGTTTTGGGTTTAGGGTTCCCTCAACCCCTCAGCCCCTCAACCCCTCAACCCCTAAAACTCCTCAAGCTCCTAAACACCCTGAAAGCCCTTAACCCCTAAACCTCCTAAAGCCCCTAAACGCCCTGAAAGCCCTCAAGCCTCAACCCCTCAAGCCTAAAGCCCGACCGTTTTCATGCTGGGTTTTAGGAGACCTCTAGCGTGTAGGGGTTTAAGGCCTCTGTTTTTTTTCTACGATTTGCTCTGAAAAAAACAACGGAGAGTAATCCCTATAGTACCTTATAAGGAAGAATATTTTTCATCCCTATAGTACCCTTGCAAGGAGGAACACGATTAAAGCAACCTATAGTACCCTTATAAGAAAGAAGATTCTTGAAGCAAATGGTTGGTTTAGGGATAGTCTCTTTGGGGGCGCGTCGCTGGCTCCCAGCCAGGAACATGTCGTAGTCTTAGGGTAGTTACATGGCCCCTGAATCTGGGGCCTTCATTGGTGTTTAGGGTTTAGGGTCTCGGGTTTGGGGTTTAGGGTTTGGGGTTTGGGGTTTATGCCCCTTGCCCTTATGTACCGCAAGGGCCATCAGAGCCCGCTAAAGACGCAAGGGGGCCATCTTAAGGAGCCAACCGAGGACCACTTTTCTCAAGGGACTGAAGGAAGCACTCTTCCATGGGAGCCTAGAGTTCATGTAGGGACTATGTAAGGTGTATATATGGGGGTTATATAGGGGAAGAAGATTTAAGGGTCCCTTCTGAGGGGTCCCTCCTACAAGCCCCTAGGTTTAGTTGAGGAGTATGGCATATGGCTTTAGAGGGCTTTTGGGACGCGCATTTACCGGGTTGGATGTTCCCCTTATACTATCAGTCCTTAAAGGGAGCACATTCGGGGGCATGATAATCCCCATGAAGGACTTAGTATAAGGGGGAACATCCCAATTTATGGGGTTTTAAAGGCCTGTGGTGCGAGTTTCATGGGGCGCAGTGCTTCGGGTGCCGATGATCTTGCACGACCTCTTCGCGCACCCCGCTAAGCCCTATCCCTAAACCCTAAACCCTAAACCCTAAACCCTAAACCCTAAACCCTAAACCCTAAACCCTAAACCCTAAACCCTAAACCCTAAACCCTAAACCTAACCCTAAACCCTAAACCCTAAACCCTAAACCCTAAACCCTAAACCCTAAACCCTAAACCCTAAACCCTAAACCCTAAACCCTAAACCCTAAACCCTAAACCCTAAACCCTAAACCCATGACCCCGCTAGGTTCATCGACTTGGACACGCACTTCTGCTTCCACTTCGGGAACGGCTATGAAGAAGACGGCAAGATCATCCTCGACATGGCCCCTCGAGTCTGATAGTCCGAATCCAACAATCCGTGTGCACCCGGAACCCTAAACCCTAAACCCTAAACCCTAAACCCCTAAACCCCTAAACCCTAAACCCTAAACCCTAAACCCTACACCCTAATTAAACCCTAAACCCTAAACCCTACACCCTAATTAAACCCTAAACCCTAAACCCTATGTGTAAGTTAGGTAGGCGAGACACCTGAATCCAAGCTAACACTCCCTGTGTCGGGTAAAGGCTGCCTTGAGCCCCAAACCCTGAACCCTTGAGGGTTCGGGGTTCAGGTCCCTTTGCCGCGGTCGCTGCGACTGTTTGTTTTGCTTTTGACCTTCAATTCTGAGGAGTGCGTGCTCGTGTGCGAGAAGCGGGTGCATGGGAAGGGGCATGGAGCCAAACAGCCCTGAAACCTAAGCCCCTCAACCAGACCCAAAAGCCCAAAAACCCACCCCTGAACCCTAAACCCTAAACCCTAAACCCTAAACCCTAAACCCTAAACCCTAAACCCTAAACCCTAAGCCCTAAACCCTAAACCCGAAACCCTAAACCCTAACCCCCGGATGTTCCCCCTTATAGTACCCCCTTACTAGAATCCCTATGAAGGACTGTTACTATAAGGGGGAACATCCCAACCTTAACCCTAAACCCTGAACCCTAAACCCTAAACCCTAAACCCTGACCCCTAAACCCTAAACCCTAAACCCTAAACCCTAAACCCTAAACCCTAAACCCTAAACCCTAAACCCTAAACCCTAAACCCTCAAGGCCCCCTAAGTCCTTTTGCCCAGGCTTGGGCCGCCTCTTTGGAGCTCGGCGATGCCTCGAGTGCCGACCGACCCGTCCGGAATCCATGCTCAGGGGCTATGGGGTCTTAGGGGTTTAGGATTTAGGGCTAGGGTTTAGGGTTTAGGGTTTAGGGTTTAGGGTTTAGGGTTTAGGGTTTAGGTTCAGGGTTTAGGGTTTAGGGTTTAGGGTTTAGGGTTTAAAGGGTTAGGGTTCAGGGTTCAGGGTTCAGGGTTTAGGGTTTAGGGTTTAGGGTTTAGAGTTTAGGGTTTAGGGTTTAGGGTTTAGGGTTTAGGGTTTAGGGTTTAGGGTTTAGGGTTTGGGGTTCAGGGCTTCTTGGGCTTACCCCTTTTATGCCCCAAAAAGAATAGGATCCCCTAAAGGGACCCCCAAAAGGGTACCCCGATTTTTGGAAATCGCATTTAGGGTTTGCGGCAGTGTTGGGATTTAGGGTGTTTAGGGGTCTACGAGTTTGCACGGCCCTGAACGTAATGACGAGATTATGCGCTCATGCGCGTGACCGGCCTCATCCTCAGAAGGTCGGAAAAAAGGAGTAGCAGCACTAGCAGTCGCTGTTTGGTTTCAAGGTTTAGGTTGTAGGGCTTAGGGTTAATGGCTTTGGGTTGGTTGAAAGGCCGCCCACCCCGAATCCCAAACCTCGCCGCCTGAATAACGAACCCCTAAACCCCAAAATCCCAAAACCTAAAACTCCCAAAACCCCTGCTGTACCCCCCAAACCACGGAACTCCTAAACCGAAAGAAGCCTAAACCCCTAACCCCCCGTAATCCTAAAACCCCCAAAGCCCGAAGACCCCAAAGCCCCAAACCCCCATACCCCTAAACCCCAAGACCCCTAGACCCCTATTGTGGGAAATACCCAAATCAACCTATACAGGCACAAGGGTTTAGGGCAACAATGAACGTTTTGCCCTTAAGCCCAGCCCGAAGACCCTCAACTTAAAGCCCCCACAGCCCTATACCCTGAAACCAAGAAACCTCATGCCTTCACGTCAGGATGCCTTGAAAACCCATCGCCTTCGCAGGCCTCAAGGCACAAGCCAGAAACCCTAAACCCTAAACCCCAAACCTGGCTTACCAAGATCTCCTCTGCAGATGACCCGGTTGCCGCGCTGCCGTGTGGCTCAAGCAGCCCCTGATTCCGGAGGATTTTTTGGGTCACCGGGTTTCAGGAATTTTTCCGGCTTATTCGAGTGTAGGGTTTTAAAGCTTTCGGGGTGGTCTAGGGTGTTTTTTTAGCCCCACGAGGAATGGCATTGGGCCAGGTCTGCACGTCATGCACGGCTTCGAGTATTCCCGGCTGCGTGGTCTTTGACAAGGCCTTTGAGGCTGGGATGCCCAGTAGTACCCTTATTCCCTTTTTGGGGGGTTTAGGTTCCCTTATAAACCCCTTTAAGCAAAAAAGAGCACCCTTATTCCCTTTTTGGGGGGGTTTAGGTTCCCTTATAAACCCCTTTAAGCAAAAAAGGGCACCCTTTTTAAGCCTTTTGGGGGGGTTTAGGTTCCCTTATAAACCCCTTTAAGCAAAAAAGGGTACCCTTTTTAAGCCTAGGTTACTGGGCAGCCTAGTTGAGGAGATCGACAAGCAGCTCGTGCCAGCGCCGAAGTCGGACAAGCACTTTTTCCATCCGGGGACTGATGTGGGCGAGGTGCCTCGTCGGAGTGTAGGGTTTAGGGTTTAGGGTTTAGGGTTTAGGGTTTAGGGTTTAGGGTTTAGGGTTTAGGGTTTAGGGTTTAGGGTTTAGGGTTTAGGGTGTAGGATTTAGGGTTGAGGGTTTAGGGCCGCACGCTTTCAAGCCTCTCAGACTCACGCAATCATCGATGAGACTACGAATTGCTTAAGAACCCCCCCTAAACCCTAAACCCTAAACCCTAAACCCTAAACCCTCAACCCTCCACCCTAAACAGTCAACGCTCAACCATCAACCCTCAACCCTAAACCCTAAACCCTAAACCCTAAACCCTAGACCCTAAACCCTAAGCCCAAAAAGAAAACACAAAGTCTTCCTTACTAGGGCAACATAGGGATTGGTACCTTTAGTTTGTTTTGCAAATGGGTGCCTACGCTGAGTCGGAAATCTCAGAACTTCTTCTATAGAAGTACCGCAGCAATATGCACAGACACACTAGACAACGGAACACAGGACTCATCAGCGCAGGTGTCGACACATATCGGGATTTCATCACCCGAGCGTTGTTTTTGTTTCTTCCACATTTTTTTTCATTGCAGGGGGGGGGGGGGGGGGGGTGGGGGGTTGCGAATTGCCCTCATTCCGAAGTCCAAGACCTGAACACTGGAAGACAGCAAAGGCCGACGAAACTCTCGAACAGTCGAACCCCGCAGCTCTCAACACGAAAAACGCCTAGAACATTTGTAGCTCCAAAACCCACAAAAATAGACCCTAAGCCCGAAACCCCGACCCCCGAAACCCTGAAACTGTAAGGTTTCGGGCAGGCTCGGGAGTTTCTCAATAAGAGCCGGTTGTGTCCAGCAACCCTTACCTGCGAGCCCCAGGCCCAGCAGGCCCA
>CAJNDS010001902.1:270000-345000 GCA_905221605.1 Symbiodinium natans
GCGGCCACTTGTCTATAATTCTGTTGGGTAGATGCCTTGGCCAAGGGTAATGGGCTCTATGTGTTTTGGGCTGGGATTTGGCCTTTAGGCCCTAGGCCCTAGGCCCTAGACCCTAGACCCTAGACCCTAGACCCTAGACCCTGGACCCTAGACCCTGGACCCTAGACCCTAGACCCCAGACCCTAGACCCTAGACCCTAGAACCCTAAACCCTAGACCCTGAGCTTTTGGTTTTGCAGTTTGAGTGCATGCGGCCGGAAACTGAACGGGATCGGGCCTAGGGTTTCCGGGGATTGGGTTGATGGTGTATAAGTAGGACTTGTAGGGTATACTTAGGGCCTATAAGACATACTTATGGTTTGGGGTTTCGGGTTGTTAAGGGTTTGGGGTATACCTAGGGCTTATAGGGTAGAGGGCAGCCCCGCGCCCGGCCGCGCATCATGAGCATCAGCGGCTCCTGCCTCCAGGCATGCGTGGCTTATTTGGGGACATGCCAGCCTTAAAAGGAAAGGTGCGTAACACCACGAAAAAAAAAGGTATTTAGAGCGCTTTTTGGGTTCTGAAAGGTCGCAGCTCCTTTGGGGTGCCTGATGCCCCAAAAAACATCAACAACGCGTCTTCGGCAAAAGTTAAAAGAGGACCCCCCGCGGGGCACCCAAAAAACGCGTCCAGGAGCCCAATTTCGGTGGCGAGCCAACCGGGTCGGGCGCCTAACGCCGTCGGATCAGGGGCGTGCCCGAATTTAGGAGCTAGGGTGGGTGGGCTGGGGTGGGGGTGCGGGGGTGTGTGGGGGGGGTGCGGGGGACCCCCGACCCCCTACCCCCCGCGTTTTCGTTTTGAGGTTTGTAACACGCCGCCAGGGTCGGCGGACCCTAAACCCTAAACCCTAAACCCTAAACCCTAAACCCTAAACCCTAAACCCTAAACCCTAAACCCTAAACCCTAAACCCTAAACCCTAAACCCTAAACCCTAAACCCTAAACCCTAAACCCTAAACCCTAAACCCCCTAAACCCTAAACCCTAAACCCTAAACCCTAAACCCCGCTACCCTAAACCTCTAAACCCTAAACCCTAAACCCTAAACCCTAAACCCTAAACCCTAAACCCTAAACCCTCAACCCTCAACCCTCAACCCTAAACTCGAAACCCTAAACCCTAAACCCTAAACCCTAAACCCTAAACCCTAAACCCTAAACCCTAAACCCTAAACCCTAAACCCTAAACCCTGATTTGGGTTCTTTCTGGCCAGGACGGGCTCCTAAACAGAGAGCTTGTGGGCCCCCAAGGTTGGATCCTTACAATCTTGTTACCCATGTAGTCCTCTAGCCCTAAACCCTAAACCCTAAACCCTAAGCCCTAAGCCCTAAACCCTAAACCCCAAACCCTAAACCCTAAACCCTAAACCCTAAACCCTAAACCCTAAACCCTAAACCCTAAACCCTAAAAGGTTCAAGCTTCCACAAGGGCCCACATCTTAGCTTCTTCTTAGCGAGCTGCAGGTGGCTCGGAAGGCATTTCCTTGATGTGCCGGGCCTCGGATCCCGCCATCAATCGAAGCTCGGGGCTTCCAAAACCCCCCTTAATTGAGGAATATACCCTAAACCCTAAACCCTAAACCCTGAACCCTGGACCCTAAACCCTAAACCCTAAACCCTAAACCCTAAACCCTAAACCCTAAACCCTAAACCCTAAACCCTAAACCCTAAACCCTAAACCCTAAACCCTAAACCCTAAACCCTAACTTATACTAAGGATCATTCAGATGAATTCGGGTATGTTCCTTAGCTAAGGGGTTTTGGAAGATCTGGGAAGTCTGCCTTCCCTGCAACATGCGCCCGGGGCGTTCCCAAAGGCAGGGGGGGACCCTTCTTTGGGGCTCCCGTAAGAAGGATTGTGTAGCAATTTGAGGGACCTCCCGAAACCCCCAGCCGTATTTTGGGAAATGCCCATGTCTTCCATGCTGTTAACTTTTTGTTTTTATCTCTCAGCGTCTCACTGGTACGCCGGAGTTCTGCGGCCACGGCGTCGCTTCCTGCCGCCCTTGTCACCGGAAGGCCCTGAAGCCCTAAATTAGGGTTTAGGGTTTAGGGTTTAAGGTTTAGGGTTTGGGGTTTAGGGTTTAGGGTTTAGGGTTAGGTTTTTAGCAATGAAGCTTCTGGCAGTTAGGCGGGCGCAGTGGGAGTGGTGTCTCATCATCACTGATCCATCCAGACTTCTGCTGTATCCGTTTAAGGGGTGCCACATTTCCCCCTCGGCACCGCGCAGCGACCGTTTGAAGCCATTTTCCACCTCACAGCCAGCCCTCGCACTGAGGCCGAGCTCTGATGCGCTCCTATACCCCCCTACAGGGTTAGGGTTAGGGTTTAGGGTTTAGGGTTTCGGGTGTTGGGTTTCGGGTTTAGGGATAGAAGCCCCAAAAACCCTGATAAACCCAAAGTGCAGGAGCCCTTACTGTGTGCGCCCTCGTGTTTAAGGTGCAAGCACCAGTACATTGGGTTGTCCGGATATTTCAGCCACCTTCGAGGGAGTTCAGTGCTTAGACTTAGACCCCCTGGTTCTCAGCAGGGAATTAGGTCCCTGTATATACCCTTTACGGAATTCTACAGGGTAAGTAGACAGGTGTTGGGAAAATCCGGAACACTTCGCAGACCGACCATCGCCCCCAAGCCTTGCTGAAGTGGTGCTATGTATGTTGGCCTGCTTTCACGCAAGAGCTTGTGGTGGCTTCGAATTCGGCCTCACAGGCCAACAAAGAGCCTATATAGGCTTCGCAGGCCCGTCCGCAATCGAGCACCGGCGTGCCGTGCAAAATCCTCTGCCTCAAGCCATGGAATCCTGTAAGCCCAGACCCCAAAGTCCCAAAACCCTAAACCCTGTATTGTGGGTGCATATCTTCCTGCAGAGCTGGGGTACTGGGTACCCTAGATAATCCCCCGAAACCCTACACCCTAAACCCTAACCCCTAAACCCTAATCCCTAAACCCTAAACCCTAAACCCTAAGCTCGAAACCCGAACCAGTCATCACCCGAGGTTTGGGAGCAGTTCGACTGGGAGAAGATGCCTCCCAACTCCTTGTGCCGCTACGAGGCAGCCAAGCCTTTGGGGTTTCGGGTTTGGGGTTTAGGGTTTAGGGTTTAGGATTTAGGGTTTCGGGTTTGGGGTTAGGGTTTAGGATTTTCAGAGTTTGGCCTTAGGGTTTCAGGGTGTGGGGTTTAGGGTTTAGGGTTTAGGGTTTAGGGTTTAGGGTTTAGGGTTTAGGGTTTAGAATTTAGGGTTGCGTGCTTTTCCGGGCCGGTCAACCGGAAATTTGAAGCCCTCACCCGTCCCCGGCCTGCGTTCAACAAAAAGCAACGAAGACCCCGAAAGACAACGAGACCCTAAACCCTAAACCCTAAACCCTGCACCCTGAACCCTGAACCCTGAACCCTGAACCCTAAACCCGAAACCCTAAATTAGACCTTGTCTCCTCGGCCCCAGGGCGTCTCAGCGAACGCTAGCAGGCCTGAACCCCTAGAAACCTAAAGGAGGATCCCATGCCTTGACTAAACCATCTAGGGATTGTCTACCATGGGCCCATCGTGTGGTCCCTTACCCTTGTTTACAGGAATCCGAAGTATGTCCTCAGTAAACAAATGTATATATATATATATGTATACGTATATATATATATATATATATATATATATATATGTATAAATTAATACATATATATTTGTATAGGTATATATATATATATGTATATGTATTTATGTATATATATATATATATATATGTATATGTATATATGTATATATATATATATATGTGTATATGTATATATGTATATATGTATATATGTATATATGTATATATGTATATATGTATATATGTATGTATGTATGTATGTATGTATATATGTATATATGTATATATGTATATATGTATATATGTATATATGTATATATGTATGTATGTATATATGTATATATGTATATATGTATATATGTATATATGTATATATGTATATATATATATATATATGTATGTGTATTTATGTATATATGTATATATATATGTATATATGCATATATGTATATATGTATATATATATATATATATATATGTATATGCATACATGCATAAATATTTATAGAGTAGATATAAGGGTTATATAACAAGGGACCCGATTAAGGGCCGGGCCGGTACTTGGAGCCCTAGATTTCAGGGACTCACCCACCCCCATGCTGGACCATTGAAGGTAGACATCGCCACAGGGGCGTGGACGAAGCAAGTGCTGAAAGCTCAGCTGGATCTAGCCAAGGTGGAGGGTTTAGGGTTTAGGGTTTAGGGTTTAGGGTTTAGGGTTTAGGGTTTAGGGTTTAGGGTTTAGGGTTTAGGGTTTAGGGTTTAGGGTTTAGGGTTTAGGGTTTAGGGTTTAGGGTTTAGGGTTTAGGGATCAGGGTCTAGGGTTTAGGGTTTAGGGTTGAGCTCGAAGCGCAAACTGTCTTGGTTTAAGGTTTAGGGTTTAGGGTTGAGCTCGAAGCGCAAACTGTTTTGGTTTAAGGTTTAGGGTGAGGGTTTAGGGTTCAGGGTTCAGGGTTTAGGGCTTACAGCTTACAGAACACTTCAAAAAGTTGGAGCTTATCCTCATGTTACACTAAAGACAATCCCAGCTCGAATCATCCTTGCACCATGTTCCAACTTTTCGGAGTTTACTGTAGGGGTTTGGTGTTTGAGATTCGGGGTTTGCTGCAACATGGCGCAGATGCTGTGAAGGTTGTGATGTAGAATAGGCGCGAAAGCTTCGTCAGGTGCGAAGAGCAGCTATGGCCCGATTGTGGAGGGCTAAACTACATTGCTTGTAGGCTTTTTCCTGACCTCAAGAGTCTTATACAAAAGATTAAGATGAAACTCCCATTTCAGAGGGGCTTTATGGAGGCGTGATGGGCTTTTGTAAATTGTGGTTGAGGGGCCCCCAATGAAGCGGGACGGCCTCAGCCTTGAGTGGGGTTAGGGGGAGGTTTAGCGGTTTTCGGCCTAGGGTTTTGGATTCGGGGTTTCGGGATGTAGGGAATTTGGGGCGTGCGGGTCTTGGGGCTTAGGGAGCTTGGGGCGCGTCTAGGGTTCTAGGGTTCAGGGCTTAGGGTTTCGGGTTTTGGGCGAACGCTTCTTTTGGGTTGAGGGTGTATCGTAAGATGTCCGTCGCCCGCAGTTTTCAGGGCTTTGTTGGGCAGCCCCAGATGAAGACCGGATTGCCTTCTCTGCCATGCAGAAACAGGTTTCTTCGTCGAAAGGAGCACGCCCCGAGAGCCCTAAACCCTAGCAGCTTCTTGTGCAGCTTCAGGTTGGGATGTTTCCCCCTTATACTAACAGTCCTTCCTAGGATTTCAGCAGGGGGTACTACAATCCATACCCCCGATGAAGGGCTGTTAGTAACCCTGGACCTTAACCCCTAAACCCCAAACCCCAAACCCCAAACCCTAAACCCTAAACCCTAAACCCTAAACCCTAAACCCTAAACCCTAAACCCTCAACCCTCAACCCTCAACCCTCAACCCTCAACCCTCAACCCTCAAGCCTAAGCCCTAAACCCTAAACCCTAAACCCCTAAACCCTAAACCCGTAAACCCTAAGGGGGGAATACTCAGAACTGTTTTTATAATCGGGAACATCCCAAGCTTCAGCCGGATAACCCGGATCTCTTCCCGCAACTTTTGACTGAGCGTGCCAGGGCCATGTTCGACCTTGGGTTAAGGGGTTCAGGGGTGAGGGTTTAGGGTGTAGGGTTCAGGGTTCAGGGTTCAGGGTTAGGGGTTCAGGGTTTAGGGTTTAGGGTTTCTTCGTTCAGGAATGAGGGAACTAGGTACCTTGTATCCCCCTACATAGCCCCTTTTGAGGGGTTCTATGTGGTACCACATTCCCTACTGTAAGTCAACCCTGAAGCCCAAACCCTAAAACCAAGTTCCAAGCTAGGTTCCCAGTAGTTTTTTGGTTGTTAAAGAGTTGCAGTCCAGAAGAACCAACAAAGGGACTTCCGTTAAGGGGTGCAGTACTGTATATAAGACTCCAAAAAGGGACCCTAATTTAGAGAACTGCCTGATGCCCTAAACCCTAATTAAACCCTAAACCCTAAACCCTAAACCCTAAACCCTAAACCCTAAACCCTAAACCCTAAACCCTAAACCCTAAACCCTAAACCCTAAACCCTAAACCCTAAACCCCAAAGACCACGAGGCTACGTGATCTGCACCTCGACTTCCCCAGCATCAACCCGCGCTGCAGCTCCAAGCCGCACCGGTACATGTACTGTGCCGGAAGCCCCTGACTCCAGGATTTAGGGTTTAGGGTTTAGGGTTTAGGGCATGGGGTTTAGGGCATAGGGCTTAGGGCTTAGAGTTTAGGGTTTAGGTACTACTTGTAAACGTTGCGACCGCCTCGTGCACTCCTGAAGCAACCCACATTCCAGAGGAAGGTCTGCAAAAGTGCCCCCCTCTACCGTGAGTCAGGGAGCTTTCATAGAGCGAGCATCGCACTCTGCCATCGGAGCAGCTTTGAGTGTGCTTGGCTCTATTCCACTGCTTGATGCAAGGGCTTATGCTCTTGCATGTCTTCCTTCGTTTGTCTTTTAAGTTTTGTGACACCTCTTCAAGAATTTGGGATTAGCGTTTTTGCGGGTCAGGGGTTAAAGGTTTCGCCCAAGCCTTGGGCTCAGTTATTTCGTTTTTCCACCTGCGAAACTTTGTAGTGCAAACATGCAACTTCGCTTTTTAAATTACCTGTCGTCTCGCGAAGGGCTCCCAAGAAGAGGTGCTATAGGGATCCCCCATTTAAAATCCCCCCCCCCACCCACCCCCCCCAGACACCCCGTCCCCGATCCCCTCCCCCCCCCCACCCCCCCTCACCACCGCCACCGCGTGACCCTTGCGCGCCCGCAGCCTCCCCTTCCGACGCCCACCGCGGCTGGAACCGAGGGTAACATCGGCGCCGATTGTTTGGTTGGGCAGAATGAATAGTCTGGGTAGATGCGGGCCTACTTACATAGGCATCATGAGAGGGTCATCTAGGTAGTTGTTGCTTCAATAGCGCGAACCTTGAATTTGGGGTTCAGGCTTCAGGAGTTTCAGAATTTTGTTTAGGTTAAAGTTTTTTTTTGTCGGGTCTTTGTCAGTTGTGCGGGCGGAAGACACCTGGGACGAGGGCCTCGAATTCAGAAGCCTTGGATTTCGACCCCGAAGCCCGAGCCTCTTTGCATATCCGGCCTACGCCAAGAGCCCTTTCATAGCAGTAGAGGTAAGCTTTAACCTTTTTGGGTTAATATCATCCCCTTATAGTCCCAAAGGTTAACCTTTAGTTCCCCCAGGTTACTGGACAACTAAGCTTTGTATTCCACACCTTAAACCACGACTTGTCCACATAGCACCCTCGAAGTTGTGAAGTTGGCTTTGCATACAGGGGTTTAGGGTTTCGGGTTTAGGGTTTAGGGTTTAGGGTTTAGGGTTTAGGGTTTAGGGTTTGTTTTTGTTTCAAGTTTTGTTTAGATCTAGGGGTTGCCGTCACGAAATCCCAGATACAAAGCACCTCTTAAAACCCTCAGTCATGATCGGGTCCTCAAAAGGGAAGGTTCGAAGTTTTGGGGTGCTAAACCCCTAAACCCCTAAACCCCTAAACCCCGAATCCCCTAATCCCCTAAGCCCCTAAACCCCCTAAACACCCAAACCCCTAAACCCCCAAACCCCCAAACCATAAACCCTGAACCCTAAACCCTAAACCCAAAACCCTAAACCCTAAACCCTAAACATGTCCGAGACCCGGAGCGGCCTGGACGACAAAGCCGGCCCGCTGCAGGGGCTGGTGAAGGCGGGCTCCGGCCGACTCACCTTAGCCCATAGGGTTTAGGGTTTAGGTTTAGGGTTTAGGTTTGGGGTTTAGGGTTTAGGGTTTGGGGTTTAGGGTTTAGGGTTTGGGGTTTAGGGTTGGGGGTTTAAGGGATTTAAGGGTTTAGGGGTTTAGGGGTTTAGGGGTTTAGGGGTTTACGGGTTTACGGGTTTAGGGGTTTAGGGGTTTAGGGGTCTCGGGGTTACGGGGTTTAGGGGTTTAGGGGTTTAGGGGTTTAGGGTTTAGGGGTTTAGGGGTTTAGGGGTTTAGGGGTTTAGGGGTTTAGGGGTTTAGGGGTTTAGAGTTTAGGGTTTATTGATAAATCAAGCTTGGCATGTTCCCCCTCATACTGAGAGCCCTTCATAGGGAAGATAGTACCTGTATTATAATCTATAGTCCCTATTAAGAGGAACATCCCAACGTAAACCTCTTAAACTCCTGAAGTCTGTTAAAGCCTCCCAAACCCTTGAACCCTAAATCTTTGTCAACTCCCCCAACCCCCAATCCTGGAGTGCTTTGGCCAGGTTGGTAGGGCTTTGTTTTGTTTATTATGGGTTTAGGGTTTAGGGTTTAGGGTTTAGGGTTTAGGGTTTAGGGTTTAGGGTTTAGGGTTTAGGGGTTTAGGCTTTAGTTCGCCTCTGGACCCCAAAGCCTTCAGCACCGGACCCCAAAGCAATCACAAGAAACACACTCTGCGCCCATTGTCGGTGAAGGCTCGAAAGCTCAACCCTAAACCCTAAACCCTAAACCCTAAACCCTAAACCCTAAACCCTAAACCCTAAACCTTAAACCCTAAACCCCAAACCCTAAACCCTGTACCCTGCACCCTAAACCCTAAAACCTAAACCCCTACTCCCTACTCCCCTAAACCCTAAACCCCTTTTCGAGAGCCCTGTTCGGCCCAGGTTGATGTGCAGGACCTCGCCAAGGAGGACGTGTGGTTGCCATTGCCCCAAAGGGAGCTTTTGGCTTGAAGTTCTGATTGGGGTTGAGGGTTGAGGGTTAGGGTTTAGGGTTTAGGGTTTAGGGTTTAGGGTTTAGGGTTTAGGGTTTAGGGTTTAGGGTTTAGGGTTTAGGGTTTAGGGTTTAGGGTTTAGGGTACAGGTCAGCTTGGAAAAGAAGGCTGTGCGCATATTAGGTGTTCGTGGAGAGCTTGCAATACATTCCCGCACGACCGGTCACCTTCCGACCTCTCTCAGACGCCATGTGGACCGATTAGACATGGTCATTTTTGTCAATGGTTTACCTTTTCTGCATAAATGGGTGTTCAACCAGAACCCAAAACCCCAAAAAACAAAACCCCAACACCCCCACAACGCCCAAAACCCCCAAAACCCCAAAACTCCCCAGCCCAAAAACCCCAAAACCCAAAACTCCCCAAAACCCCACGCACAAAACCCCCAAAACCCCAAAATCCCAAAGCCGCAAAGCCCCAGGACCCAAAACTCCCTCCCTCCCAAACCCCATAAAACCCAAAACCCAAAACCCTAAACCTCAAGACTAAGGGCTTCCCTAAACCCTAGCCCTGAACCCTAAACCCTAAACCCTAAACCCTAAACCCTAAACCCTAAACCCTAAACCCTAAACCCTAAACCCTAAACCCCAAACCCTAAACCCCTTAGTTTACTGGCATCTGGCCTCCCAGGCCAGAGCCCCACGAATTCCTTGGTGAGGTGGGGCCTCCGAGTTTTCTTGGGGCGGTTTAGGGTTGAGGTAAACCCTAAACCCTAAACCCTAAACCCTAAACCCTAAACCCTAAACCCTAAACCCTAAACCCTAAACCTTAAACTCTAAACCCCAAACCCTGAACCCTAAACCCTAAACCCTGAACCCTAAACCCTAAACCGTTGGTCAGGGCTTTTGGGCCTTAGGGTCGGTTCTATGCCGAAGGATTCAGCAGGTCTTGTTGGAGGGGTTGAGGGCAATTGCGGCAGGGAGTTAGGGTTCAGGGTTTGGGGTTTAGGGTTTAGGGTTAGGGTTTAGGGTTTAGGGTTTGGGGTTTAGGGTTTAGGGTTTAGGGTTTGGAGTCAGGGTTTAGGGCTCCTTAAGCTTACTCCCTTATTTAACCCCAAGTAGTGAGGAGTATGAGGGAACCTTGGGTTCCATACCCCCCTTGAACCCACCTTTAGAACCCTATAGATCTATTAGGCCCTCAGGCTTTAGGTTTTCCTAAACTTAAGGGGCATGAGGAGGGACCCATAGAAGGGACCCTGAATCTTGTGCTTGTGTAGTCCCTATATACCTAAGTAGCCCTATAAATAATCCCCAAATAAGCCCTAAGGCCCCTTGTAAGGGCCCCTCCTTTAGTCCCTTGAGTCAGGCGCGGGCAGGTTCCATGGATAACGTCTAGGAGTTTTCGCCTTCATGTAGTTCGGGCCCTAGACCCCTAAAGCCGAGACACTAAGCCCACCAGTTGAAGCGGCAGCATTTAAGGTTTAGGGTTTAGGGTTCAGGGCTCAGGGTTCAGGGTTTAGGGTTTAGGGCTTAAGGTTTGTGTGGCTGTGAGTGTCCTGGCACGACAGTGTGCAGGCAGTCCTACCTACCCTGCTCCGAAGCAAGTCGCGGAGGGACGCCTAGAAGGGACCCTTAATCTTATTCCCCTTTATACCCCTATAGGGTTTAGGGTTTAGGGTTTAGGGTTTAGGGTTTAGGGTTTAGGGTTTAGGGTCTAGGTTATGTGCCTTATAGAACCCCCCATAAAAAGGCCTCATATATAGCCCTTATATGCCTAAGTAGCCCAAAAAAGACTAAATGTCGACCAGGATCCGCCACAAGTTTGCAAGCCCAAGTCCATGGCCGCACGCCTAGACCCTCAAGCCCTAAGCCCTAAACCCTAAACCCTAAACCCTAAACCCTAAACCCTAAACCCTAAACCCTAAACCCTAAACCCTAAACCCTAAACCCTAAACCCTTGAAACCCTAGAACTCCAAAGCCCTACAAGCCCTAAACCCCACATCCCGCGAAGCCCTAGAATTTCCGGAAATAAAACCCCCAAGCCCTAGAACCCTAAACCCTAAGCCCTAAAACCCTCAAACCCTACAACCCTTTGAGCCCGAAAAACCCAAACCCTAAACAATCCTAAACCCTACAACAGTTTAACCCTAAACCCCAAAGCCCTTGAACCCTAAACCCGAAACCCTAAACCCTAAACCCTAAACCCTAAACCCTAAACCCTAAACCTTTAACTGGGTAAGAGGGAGGCAAGGGCCAGCCAGAAGCAGCACCTCACCTCAGAATGAAGTCCCATCAATGTCTGAGTCTTCTAAGCCACCTGAACAGGCGCTGTCGTTCCTGTGTCGACAGGCTATGGTGCTCGCTGCACACTTCCTGCGGTGGGGTGAATACTGGGCCTGTGTACTCTGTACAAGAGGCCAGCAGAGGGGAAACTCCGCCATCATGTAGAACCTCACTTAGGAGATCCCAAACACCATCAAGCTGTCCAAGAACCGGTCTTTGCTGGAGTCCATGCCGAGGCGCTTGCACGCCTGCAGTTCGTAAGCTGTATACCTTCCGTCTGCGGTCAGGTAACAGCCGACAACCACTAACAGTCTCCAGGGAACGAGCTGCCGTAAGGATCGCCGCCGTCCACTCCCGTAGTGGGACCAGCATGGGCATGTCAGTGTGTCGTGCGTCCAAGTACTCACCAGCGTGTTCCGGGCGAGGGTCACGAGCTGGTGGGCAAACGCCTGTAGAGGCGACAAAGTGCACCAGCAACTCAACGTTGGTAACGCCATTGCACACGCCCTTGTGGGCACCAGGCAACTCCCATCGTAGTCGCCGTAGCCATTGCCACAAAGGGAAGGTAAACCATGGAGGCCACGGACAGGCGACCAGCCAATCGTTCTGCAGCGTCTTCGTGGTCCAGAGGTAGCCTGGCTTGGGGTCAAGCTCCCGCCAAGCTTCCGCCGGCGAAGTGGCCTCGTCCAGGTTCTTCCTAAGGACCGGCTCCAAGGAAACTGCAGTGTCACCTTTAGCTCGCAACAGTCGGCTCGCCTCTGCCGACACCGCCAGCATGTAACGGGCCGCTACAAGCATGCAGTCGCGCTGCGTCGTAGTGAACTCAAAGACCTGATCAACGATCTCCGTGACGATGCTCAGGTCCGCCTTGACCGCCTCCTTAGCGGCAGTATCCGCGTAGTCATTGCCCAATGCCATTAGTAGGTCTCGGCCAGCGAGGCAAGTCATGTCCTGATGTGAAGCGACCTTGGTAAGCTTGAAGTAAGGGCGCCAACAGGCCTGCATTTCCTTCGCCAGTTCAGGAAAAGAACCCAAAGCACCCTGAACCACAACGTGCGCATTCCTAAGAGCAACCTTGCTGTCAGAAACGATCTCAACATCATCATGGGGGCACTGCGCTGCGAAACGACAAGCCTGGAGGATGGCATATGCCTCCGCCTTATTTATCCCTTGGGACCCTGGTGTCAGGCCTTGGCACACCACACAGAAGAGGTTGCTGTGGCATCCTGTGGCTCGCCATCTCTCAAATTCCTCGAGCACCAACTCAACGTCGGTAGTTAGGGCCATGACGACAGCGAAACCTGAGTGCGATGCAACCGGAACTGTGGGATGGCGGCAGCTGCCATCTGTGAAGAGCAGCAGGCGCGGGATGTGACGCGCAAGTTCCTGAGCAGCCTTGTTGCTAGCCGCAGGCATGCGACGCTGTGCGAAAATCAGGTTTGTGACTAATGCACCTTCTGCTCGGACCGCATACAGTCCATGCAACCAATGAGGCCAGCGGTCAAGGCAGTACTGCATCAAACCGGCCCAATCCTTATACACATGCTCAAGTGCGGAACATGTCAACAGGCGATGTTCCTTCGTGTCCTTTGCGCCACACAGGGGACACATATCGGGGACGGCGGGCTCCCACTTATGTTTGGCGGCCCCAGAGCTATATGCACCGCACACGTAGCGAGCCAACACCAGTGCCTCCGCATCCCCAACCTGGCGGAGGATGCGGGCGGTCTCTTGACCCCAAGGTGTTCCTACACCCTGTAAGCCGTTCCTATGGGCAACGGTGCGCTCCACATGGCACTCCCAGGCACTCGTGAGGAAGCTGCGAACGTCTTTGGCACTGGCAGTTTGCAGCTGCAGACAAACATTGTCCGGGCCCTTCACTCGGGCATCAAGGTCCATCTTCAGTCCCAGGAAGTGAAGCGACTTTAACAAGGCCGTAGCAGGGCCCACTGTAACGCGAGGGACCTCGTGGAAGTCAGACATGACTGCCAACATGGATGCAGCCGTATGGGGCGCATGGTGTATGAAGCGGCGCAGTTGTAAGACCTGCTTCTCAATGGCAAAGAGATGTGGGTCCTGAAGTGAGGCATGGAGGCATGTGAGCGCCAAGTGGGGGCTTGCGACTTGCGAAGGGCCCAGCAAGGCCCTCGTGGCTGCGGCACGCAGCCGGGACGCGTCCTGCACACTCAAGGAGGCACCCTCAAGTCCATACAAGCAGCTGGGCCAAACCCCTTTTTGTATCAGCTGCGCCTTCTCCAGAATAGGACGTGGCACCTTTTCCAATTTCCGGAGTCTTTCAAGCCCCAGCTCGACTTTGCCCTTGCGGACAGTTGCATGCTGGGAGGCATCGAACTGGAAAGCAGCCCCAAGCTCCCTGACCGTTCGCGCAACCGGCAGTTGCACTTCAGGCGGCAACACGTCAGCGAGCCCTGTCCGGAGCCACTGACGGCCACTTGGAGTTGTAGCCCAGCTGTAGGACTTAGTCCAGTCCACAGGGAGTTTGAGACTTTGAAGGAAACGGAGGAGGTATGAGGTGGCATGCTTCAACGTTGGGAGCGCCGGCGCCTGCCAACTCCAATTGTCAACGTACGTGCCGAACTCAGCAGAAGACGGTTGAATGAAGTTGTGAGCCCAATAGCACACGGCAGCCATGGCGGCGACCGACACTGGGTCGCCCTCCGGCGCACCGTTATAGGCCTTTATGCCAGCAGGGCACACCGACCCGAGGAAAACAGGACGCCTAACAACCTTGCGCAAACCCTGCAACCAAAAGTCAACGAGGTCACCAGGCATGCCTGCTCGTGTCATCAGGACACGCAAGGGAGGCCATGGCAGCTGGTTAAAGCATTTTACTATGTCAACCCCAACCCCGTAAAGCGTCTCCTTTTGCAGCAGGGCGCATTCAATGGCATGCTGCTGTCGCCCCGCCAGATCACTGGCAGCCCTGCCTGGTAGACTCCCCATGACTGCCGGTGGAAAGGTGTTTCCCCACGTGTGCAGCACCTGGTTCACAAGAACTGAACCCCAAAGACGATACAAAGTACTGAATATGACAATAGGACGACTGTGCTTGATGTGCTCAGGCGCCTCATGCTTGGCCAGGACACAGACGCGCGACTCAAGCATGTGAGCAGGCAGACCCAACTTAACGGCAATCTGAAAGATGCGGATCAGAACCTCCAGAGCACAGTCCGGCAAAAGTTTGAGCTCAGACGGGGACCATCCACAGATTCCTGTGGCCTTCATTTTGGGCATTCGCCGGATAGCTTGTCGCCACAACCGTATGTCACACATGTCAACATCAATGCGTGGCAATGGCCCTGAAAGGTCTTGCGTGTTTGCCTGGAAGAGCTCCCAACCTGCAAGTTGCTGTGATTCCTCAGTACGGTCACGGCCCCAGAGCGGCCCCCAGTAGTCACTGAAGGCCTTGGCAAGCTCGGGAGCTGTGCATGCCACCTGGTCCTGTGACACCCAAATGGACTCCCCAAGTGATGGGCCACGGACACAAATGTGGTCACCCTCGTTGGTGGCCTGCGGGATGGTGGCCTGATTGACAGTGAACGGGGCGCTCGGGTGCAGAGACACCCCTGCAGGGAGGGCATATGTACACATGCTTGCATCCTCAGCATGGACCAGAAGGGCCTGGCATTCCAGTCGATGGGGCACGCTGGTGAAAGGGGGATGCGGCGCTGGGCGCACAGCCGCAAACCCTTCCGCCGACGCATGGTAGCGCCGATCCAAGGCCATTCTGATTTTGAACTTGTCCGCGCGGCACTTTGCCTCCTGCTTAGCCAAGGCTTGGCAATCAAACTTGGTATAACTGATGCAGTCACAAAGCCAGTCAGCATCGGGCAGGTCGAGTGGCACCTGATGGAAATGGGCAACGCGCAAGAGCCAAGCGGGGAAAGGCATAGAGTATCCTGCTGCATTCCGTATACGCCGCCACTGGTCACAGGCGCAGCGGTTCCTATGGTTGTTGCCTGGGCGGTGTTGGATTGCATGAATGGTGCGGGCAAGCTCCTCCAGCCGCCGAACCTGCCGCACCCGCATCCGGCACAGAACCGAAGTGGCCTCAACATCCGTGGTGAAATCGCCACGCCTTGCCGCCTTCACCAGCTGTGGGACAGGGCGTTGACACAGGCTTCTAGGGCGGCACCGTCCGCGTTGCGCTTTCCGGAGACCACACTGACCCGAGTCCGTCGGGGAGTCCAACAAGCCGCGGTGGACCGCCTCCTCCACAGCGGAGGCCCACGACTGCAAGCACGTCCCCACATCAGTGGAGGTTTGACACCTTTGGAGTTGCGCGTGCACCTGAGGGAGCAGGGCCTCGCAATGGTGCTTGAACAGACGCGGCGGCGGAGGGGAATCCGCCCATGTCTTCGGCATTGTCCAAGTCTGAACCGTTGGGAGGGCATGGGGAACCTTCAAAGTGACAACCAAGGGATCATGCGAATCAAAAAGGTGTCGTCCCGCGAGTACTTGCGCCCCAATCCAGAAGGGCACCAGCACCGGGTGAAGGAGCAAAGTGTCATGACGGGTGGACCCCCTGCACGTGGGAGGTAGGGACTGGCCCGTCCTATCTTCATGGAGTTGGAAGGCTTCATGATACCCACGGCTCGCAAAAGCCTGCCCGGCCGGGAGGGACATTGGTCGGCAATTGAAGTCTCCAGCAATAATACACGGAATTCGGCAGGAGCAGGCTCTGTCAAAGGCAGCCTGAAGGAGGGAGTTGTTGTAAGTCATGGCACCTGTGTGGTTTGCAGGCAGACCATATAGTGTCAGTAGACGAACCTCCACAGGGCCAAATCTCACGAACGCCTCGGCCAGGCGGCCACAGCTAGCATGCTCACCCTGTAACGGCTGTATGGACGGGCGACTGGGGAGATGCGTGAACATCGCCACGCCCGCTGCCATTCCACGTAAAGTATCCGCGTGGCCTTCACGTTGATGTGATGGGACTGCAGCTCCCCAGTGGGACGTCAGCCCATACTGCCGGAGCTTATGGCCCACGATATGTTGAACCCGTGCAACCGCAGAAGTTTCAGACACACACAAGATATCACCCTGTAGGCTCAAGAGATCCTGCTCTTTGTGGAGAACAGACGTCGGGTTGCACACCACGATACGACACACATCCCCACCCTGCACGGTTTTAACCTGACGCCTATTAGCCTTTGGTGCCGTGACACGCTGCTGTGGGTTCAGCTGGAAGTACCTGTGAAGTGTAACTGGCGCCGGTCCTGGATGTGAGGCTTCACCAACCCTACAGGCACGCCACCAATCATGCTGCGTCGTCCGTCTTGGCAGGCTCGTGTCTGTGTGGGACGAGAGGACAAGCATGCCGGAACAACGGCAGCATCGTTGAGGGGCGGTACCATGTCGGGACCCCCAACTCCACCTGCACGGAGCTGAGGCACCAGAGCTTGGCAAGGCCTCGAGTACAGCAACTTGGGATATCGGCACAAAGAGTCCTAGGCCTAGCGTCGTTGCAACAACTAAGCTCTTTTTGGGGAAAGATTCAAGACGGTAGATGGTAGCAGAGCCCCTCCGGGGCCAGAGCAACGTGGTTAGATGAAGGAAGGGCCAAAAACCTCCGAGAACAGCATATGGCTGAGGAGGTGGCAGTCTTTTGGCAAAAAGGCAACGAGGCCGCTCAGTCAAGACGGTCATTCTCCCAGTGACAAAGCGGGAGGCACAACCACTAACCCGACCAGCAGCTAAAACCCAAAAAAGCACTGCGTGGCAGTGCTGGCGGGGAAAGACCCCCGGAAACCGTCACAGTTCCGAGTCTTCACGGCGGGGTCGTTTCTCAGCGGCCTGGGCGAGGATCAACTGTTTTAGCTCAGCCATGCCCTGCGCCACCTGTTGCTCCTGCTGGGCTTGGGCGCAACGCAAGGAGTCGATGCTAGAGCTGAGCTGTTGACCCAGTTGATTGCTTAGGAGCTGCATGTCTGCGCGGACGCGCCCCAAATCGTCCGCATGGTTCTTGAGGTCCGACTTCCTGTCCACTGACTCCTTCTCGACTGCTCCCTGCAGCTGCGCAATACTTGTTTCCAGGGCATGCAGTCGTCTGTCTTGTTCAGTGAGGCGTGCAGCTGCCTGCCCGTCAAGGCCTTTTGCAGGTTGCGGAGGAAGGCGTGGCGGCGCCGTCGGCCCCGCTGCCTTTGTTGCGAGGTACTGACCCCACGGGTCTTGGGAGGACCACGGGTCCTGTGTGTCAGCAGCAGCAGCGGACGCTGACGATGGCACTGGCGCACGAGGGGGTTCCTCAGCCTGGATGACCCGACGCGTGGATTGACGTGGCTGCACGTAAGACACAAGCACAGGCGTGCCGTTGAAGGCCGGCTGAAGGGAGGGAGGTTCCTGATTTGTGCCCAGGAGGTAGTACGCTGGTCCTAACATTTTCAGAACCTTGACCTTCCATGGAAGCTTGCTCGCCCATGTAAGGACATCGCGCTCAGAGGCTGTAGCTGGCAAGGGGCCAACCTTGTACAAGCTAGAGACTGGGATGTTTTCTGGAATTGGGTCCGATGGGCGGAGTTGCTGAAAGACAGCAGCAAAGGCGTCGGCCGGGACACGTATTCCGAACCTGCGTCGGCCCCGAACAAGGCCATGTTGAGATGGGACAACGAGGGCCTGTCGTTCAACCTCAGCCTTAGAGCCTGCGAGCCAAACAACCGACCACCCGGGCAAGGGTCTTGAATCCCCCCACGCTTTGGGCACAACGTACACCATACAGAAGCCGCTTTGCTGGAGGACAGTGCGCAGGATGGAGTCAGGCACCTTGGCATGGAACTGCAAAGAGTCAGCTTGGCTTGGCGCAACCGGTTTTCCATCTGCCCGGTATGTGCGGCCCCACGGGTTGACGAAGGGCTTTTCAACGCCTTGGGCCTGCAGTTGTTGCTGGGCTGTGCGAACCGGGCTTTCAATGAAGTGGGACCACTGGACCTCTGCAGGGAGATCATCCCTATACACCGTGAAAGCGCAACACACCATGCCTTCAACTGTCACTGCAGCCTGCGTCTGGTACTTTGGTTGCACATCCGTGGCCCCTACGTTGTGGAAGCACCCGGCGAGGAGGTGTGGACGCCCGGTCTCCACATCCTCGGCCGAGATACTAATGGTTCCCCCGCAGGTCGAAGGCTCTGGGCAATCGTACCCCAACACCGCCACACACAGAGCATCCGACTCCATTGTCCTTAGCAAGGCAAGGTCTTCAGGGGTTGTTGCGGCGGCGTCCTGCAGGATAACACCTGTTGCACCTGGACAAAGGTTTTGCAAGATGGGCACCGGCTGCTCGTCCATGCCACACCATATCCCTGGGCATAAGCGGAATTGCGCGGCCACTGGCACGGTCTGTGCCGGAAGGCGTTGTTTTCGCAAGGCTTTTTGGATTCGGGCAGCTGCTTTGGCAACTCGGCTGTCCCCACTAGGCCACTCAACCCCTGCGGCCTTAGCGTTCTTAGCAAGGTCCTCCCATCGCTGGGCCGGGTCAGTAGGCTTAACCAGAGCCAGGCATTTGGAGGCCCCGAGCTTGTCTAACAGGCGGTCTGTGACAACCGTAGTTTCATGCAGGCTCACTCCTCTGTCCAACAACAGTGAGGCAATCCTCGTCTTAGCCAACTGGACCCCGTCATCCTTAGCGCCGCCACCTCGATGCTCAACATGGACACAAAGCAAAATGCGGCTGGATCCCTTACGGCGGAACAGGGGCTGCGCTCCGTTTGTCTGCAGGTTGCGTTCGACAGGGAGCGGGAACGGGCCAGATGTAACCCTGGCCTTCGGCCAACAACCAGCGAACAGGCTGGCAGACCGCCAGCAGTTGAGGATGGTTTCCACAGTCATTGCAGCGGGCAAGGATGTGAACGCCACAGTCTCGGCCTGGCACTGAAGCTCAACCTCAACCTTAGGGCACCCTGGCGGCTGTGTTTTGGCGAGTTGGTACAGTTGCCCCAAGAAACTTTGCTTACGCAGCAGCCCTTGCATGGTCTCTGGAGATATCACAAAGCCTGCAAGCTTTGGTTGGAGGGAAACTTGTAGCCTATCAACCGCTCGTGGAGGGAAGGCGCCGAAGGTGACCGACCAGCCCATGGCCTCAATCAGCGCAATGGGCAGGTGCATGCACCAATGCGCAGCAAAAGCGGATGGCACTTGGAAGCAGAAACCCTGACCCTGTCGCCTGACCCTCGTGGCTGAGACACTGCTTGGTGCATACTGGGGCGGCTGCATGGGCACTTGATCGATGGAAGTAATAATGGTCCAGGCTGGCAGCTTTTCAAGTTCTGGGACCGGGCGCCCCATAACGTCAAGGCACACTGCGTCGCCTGAACCCCTTCCAATGACTTTCAGGAAAAGGGACTTGAGCTGTGCCAGAAAATCGTGCGCATGTCTTTTTCAAGCAACAAACGCCAGAAGGTGTGAGCGCAACCAAGACAGGTGCACCCGGCTGCGGTCGAACATCCCAGGGCACATGGAGAGGCGTGTGTAGTGTAAGTGTTTCTGACGGTTCATCCGCAGGTGTCTGCGTCGCACTGCAGGAGTGTGCACAGCGGTTTGGGCTAGACCCAAAAGAGGTTCGGGAGGTGGCCCCCAGCAGCATGCCTGCAGCCTGTGTCGCACTGGGGGGGTGAGCACACGGGTTAGGGCTATACCCTAAAGGGGTTTGGGAGGTGGCCCCCAGTGCGTTGAAAGCAAGGGCAAAGTCCAGCCCCGGCGAGATGTGGAGCTTCAGTGGAGTGCCTGCGGCCTGTGTCGCACTGCAGGGGTGTGCACACGGGTTAGGGCTAGACCCGAAAGGGTTTGGGGAGGGGGCCTGCAGCACGTTGAACGCAAGGGCAGAAACCTTCGCACTGGGGGGGTTGGCACACGGGTTAGGGCTATACCCGAAAAGGGTTGGGGATGTGGCCCCCAGTGCGTTGAAAGCAAGGGTGGGGTTCATCCCCTTCAGTCGTGGAGTGCTTACGGACTGTGTTGCGCTGGGGGGGTGCGCACAAGGTTTGGGGCTAAACCCGAAAGGGGTCAGGGAAGTGGCCCCCAGCGCACTGAGAGCAAAGAAAGGGCCCAGCCCCAGCAAGAGTCGTGGAGTCTCTGTCGCACTGGGGGGGTGTGCACACAGGTTTGGGCTATACCCGAAATGGGTTAGGGAGATTGCCCCCAGCGCGTGCACAGCAAAGGCACGGTCCAGCCGCAGCGACAGGTGAACCTTCGGTGTTGGAGCGCCTGCGGTCTGTGTCGCACTGGGGGGGTGTGCACACGGGTTAAGGCTAAACCCAAAAGGGGTTTGGGAGGTGGCCCCCAGCGCGCTGAAAGCAAGGATAGGGCCCAGCCCCAAAATGAGCGGTGGAGTGCCTGTGCCCTCTGTAGCACTGGGGGGGTGTGCACACGGGTTGGGACTACACCCTAAAGGGGTTCGGGATATGGCCCCCAGCGCGTTGAAAGCAAGGGTGAGTCCTGTAGTAGCTGCAACGGTCAAACTAGGGGAGTGTCCGCAAATGGGGGTCTCCTGCGCGTTGAAAGCAAGGGTCATTTGTGGAGTGCCTGCCGCCTGTGACATAGGTACATGGTGGGTCCGGAAACTCTCAACAGCCCTCCTACACCCAGCATCAAACAGAGCGTTGAAGAATGGGGAGACTGGCAAGACTACTGCAAACTTGGCCCTGAGTCGCTTGTCAATACAACAATGCACAGCTACAGCGGGGTTAATGGCATCATGAGGCTCAAACTGCGTGTCTGTAGGGTCATGATCCAGCGACCAGCTCACCTCCCAAGGCACCCGCACGAGTGCCATGCGCATGGCTGCCTGGCTCCAGCCGCTGAAGCCGCCGCAAAACACTTCAGCCCTACGAACCACCTCATGCTTTTCAATGTCCAGTTGCCCCATGAGGAACGCTGGTCCCATCGTGGCGTCCAAGATGACCACGTCACCCTGACAGCATGCCACCGTCCACGCAGCTCGTATCCTACGAGTGTGGCTTGCCAGGGTGTAGAAATCCGAAGCTCTCAGACGTAACACAGCCTTCCCTCCCGCGGTGGAGGGGCAAACGCTGATATCCCCATTGGCCGCCCAAATGTGTGCCTGTTGCAGCACCTGCGCTCTCACCAGGAAGTCCTTGCCTGCCGGCACAAAATCGCCGTCCAAACGAAGATCAAAGCATGCTAGCTGGCCTTCCCGAAGATCCTGGCAATGTGCCGCAAAACCAAAGAGATCCCTCAATGACTCCCAGGCTGGATGCGTCGCTCTTTCATGTGTCCCCTGGTTCGACATGGCAGGGCCCAATTTGCAGGCACGAGGCTACCCAACGACCTCGGCTCTAGTCGCCCTGGGCCGAGAGGCTCTAAACCCTAAACCCTAAGCCCTAAACCCTTAAACCTAAACCCTAGCCCTAAACCCTAAACCCTGAACCCTAAACCCTAAAACCTAAACCCTAAAGCCTAAGCTGAGTCCAGGCAGGCTTCAAGAGTGATTCCTGGAGCGCTTGCACCTTCTTTGCGTTACCAGTAAACATGGCTGAGCCAAAAAGTGCCGGGACATAACGAGTGCAGTCTGCAGGTAGCACTGGCAGGCAATAAACCCTAAACCCTAAACCCTAAACCCTAAACCCTAAACCCTAAACCCTAAACCCTAAACCCTAAACCCTAAACCCTAAACCCCAAACCCTAACGGCTGGCCTTGGACTGCTCCTGCTTGGTCGTAAGGGTCGATGTGCCCGGGCTTGAACCTCGAGGGCACCTGGGTCGGCTCGGGGGGGGTTCGGGGGGCTTAGGTTTTAGGGTTTAGGGTTTAGGGTTTAGGGTTTAGGGTTTAGGGTTTAGGGTTTAGGGTTTAGGGTTTAGGGTTTAGGGTTTAGGGTTTAGGGTTTAGGGTTTAGGGTTTAGGGTTTAGGGCGGGGGTTCGTAGGTTCGTAGGGCTTTGTGGGCTTTAGGTTTCCAGGGGATTCAAGGTTTAGGGTTTTATAGGTTTTAGGGCTGGGGTTTTAAACGGCTTGATTCGAGTGTTCCAAGTTTTTGTGGAACGTTTTTTTTGGACCCCGAACCCGAACACAAGCCCTAAACCAGATCAAGGGTTTAGGGCCTTTGGCCTCAGGGTTTAGGGAGCCTAACCCCTAAAAATCCCCGAAACCCGAAACCCGAAACCCAAAACCCTGGACGGCTGCTGGAGGCTCCTTCCTCCCAGGCGCGTCCAGCACACGAAGCGCGCTGCGGACTGAGAAGTTCTCCTTCTTGTTGGGCTGAAAGTGGCTCCTCTCCTCCGATGGGTTTCCGAAAATTTGGGTACCTTGTTGGGGTCCTGTTCATAAGGGAATCCTACTATTTGGGGTCCATTTTGCTCTTCTTTGGAGTAGACCTTGGAAGAAATGTATATACTTTTAAGGTATAAGTAGCTATAACTGAAACCCAGTAAACCCTGCACCCTAAACCCTAAACCCTAAACCCTAAACCCTAAACCGTACTCCAAAACCTAGTTTAGGGGTCCCCTATGTCCGTAAACTCCCTTATGGATCCGAGCTCGGAGCCCTTGCCACAAGTAGCCCCCGATGCTTCAGGATCATGAAGGTGGAGGAGGGCTTTAGGGGTAGGGTTTAGGGTTTAGGGTTTAGGGTTTAGGGTTTAGGGTTTAGGGTTTAGGGTTTAGGGTTTAGGGTTTAGGGTTTAGGGTTTAGGGTTTAGGGTTTAGGGTTTAGGGTTTAGGGTTTAGGGTTTAGGGTTTAGGGTTTAGGGTTTAGGGTTTAGGGTGTAGGGTTTAGGGTTTAGGGTTCAGGGTTCGAACTTGCACCTTGCTTTCCGCAAGGTTCCCTTCCCTAAACCCTAAACCCTAAACCCTAAAGACTAAAAAACCCTAAAGACTAACCCCTACACCCTAAACCCTAAACCCTAAACCGCCTAAACCGCCTAAGCCGCCTAAACCACCTAAACCCTAAACCCTAAACCCTAAACCCTAAACCCTAAACCCTAAACCCTAAACCCTAAAACCTAAACTAAACCCTAAATCCTAACCCGAACACCTCGTGAGACTCAGTCCTTCTCAATGCGCTGGCACCATAGGAACTGGCCCTTGCTCGTTGTGATGTCATTGGGGTTGTCGTCCACCATGGCTAGGCTGGGTTTAGGGTTTAGGGTTTGGGGTTTAGGGTTTAGGGTTTAGGGTTTAGGGTTTAGGGTTTAGGGTTTAGGGTTTAGGGTTTAGGGTTTAGGGTTTAGGGTTTAGGGTTTAGGGTTTAGGGCTTAGGGCTTCGGGCTTAGGGTTTAGGGACAAACCCCCAACTCCAGTGCGAGAAGGGAAAAGCTTCCCAAACTTTACCTCATCTTTAAGCCAAATTGTTCCTGGCTTGGATCATCAGATCGTGGAACGAGACTCTTGCGCTAATAGTTGCGGCTGTTGCCTATGCTTGGTAGGTTGCTTCGAACCCAACAACAGCAGCAAGACGACAGAATGTTTGCTTCTCATTTCTCTGCACAATCTAAGCCCTGAGCCCTGAGCCCTAAGCCCTAAGCCCTAAACCCTAAACCCTAAACCCTAAACCCTGAACCCTGAACCCTGAACCCTGAACCCCAAACCCTACATCTTGTTGTGAGGATTTGTGAGGACATCTCTGGCATCTACGGTACGTTGGCCTGAGCTTGCCTTGCCACTTATTTTTGTCTTGTGGTGTGTCTGGTAAAGGCCTGGAGTGTGTAGGGGTTGTAGGGCTTAGGGCTTCGGAAACCCTAAACCACAAACGCCAAAATTAAACCGCGGGTGGTGAGGACTTGTTGGTTTGGGGTTTCGGGTTTAGTTTCCAGCACTCAGGCCCGTAACCCTAAACCAGACATACTTACCCCAGATAACCCTAAACCCCTAAACCTGAATGGGGCTTGGGGTTTAGGGCTGAGGGTCTTCTACAGCCAACTCCCTTTCCAATACTGTCGACTCGGGAGTAACCTAGAAATACAAAGGGTGCCCTTCTTTGGTCTAAAGGGGCTTGCAAGGGAACCTAAGCCCTAAACAAAGAATATGGGGGGTCCTAGGGGCCACTGTTCAAGGTATGCTTGAGGGTGCCTCAATGCCCGAGGGCTTGCTTGCACATGGCGAAGACCACGGCCCAACAAGCAGGAAATGCAATTCGAGCTGCCGCGCTAAAATCCCTAAACTCCTAAACCCTAAGCCCTAAACCCTACTTCACGAAGACCCCAAATTTTGGGGGACCCCAAAAGCGGGGTTCATGGATTTAGTCTTTATTATACAGCTTGAAGTGTTTGAGTTAGGGTTTAGGGTTTAGGGTTTGGGGTTTGGGGTCTGGGGCTTTGGGTTTGGGGTTTGGGGTTTGGGGTTTGGGGTTTGGGGTTTAGGGTTTAGGGTTTTGGGTTTGGGGTTTGGGGTTTGGGGTTTAGGGTTTAGGGTTTAGGGTTTAGGGTTTGGGGTTTAGGGTTTAGGGTTTAGGGTTTAGGGTTTAGGGTTCCGGCAAACTCGGTCAGCATCCGGGCCCACACACGTCCTTTACGGCCACGGTGGGATGCTGGATGGTGCGGGGGAACGCTGTGTAATGGCTCCTCCATTGCATGATGGGTCTGAAGCTTCCTACCCCCCCCCCCCTCCTCCCCAAACTTTAGGGGTTTAGGACACAAGGCCCTGGGGTTTGGGGTTGGCTAGGGCTTAAACTTTAGGGTCTAGGGTTTAGGAGGTTTAAAGGGTGTAGAGTTTCGGCGTTTTAGGGGTGGGCTTTCGGGGCTGGGGTGCGGTGCTGGGGTACGGCTAAGGCTATTGGGGTCAGGGTTAGGCCATTGGGACACTTTAACTTTTACCCCCGGCCCGGGTATGCCTTAAGCCCCTGAGCCGCTCTAGATCCTAAATCCTAAACCCTAAACCCTAGACCCCAAACCCTAAAACCCAAACCCCAAACCCCACACCCCAAACCCTAAACCCTAAACCCGAAACCCTAAACCCTACACCCTAAACCCAAACTAGACCCAAACTCTTGGGCCCCTGGCCGGTCGAGCATTGAGGCCGTGGGGGCCAGCGTGCGCGTGGGGAGAGGACGGAAGCCTGAAAGTCGCGAATAAACAAAGAGTTTAGGGTTCAGGGTTCAGGGTCTAGGGTTTAGGGTTTCGGGTTTAGGGTTTATGGTTTAGGGTTTAAGGTGTGGGGTGTGAGGTTTTAGGGTTTTAGGGTTTTGGGTTTGGGGTTGTAAGGGTTTGGGTTTGGGGTTGCAAGGTTTGGGGTTTAGGGCTTAGGACCGCAAGCCCTAGACCAAAAACCCTGCCGCTTCTTGTTGCTGTAGAAACAGGCAACCTTAAACCCTAAACACTTATAAACCCTAAACCCTAAACCCTAAACCCTAAACCCTAAACCCTATAGGTCCCGAGAAGTGTACAGGGACTCAGGGATGTCGCAAGCTTTTGGGAGTCTGGGGTTCAAGGCTTAGGGAACGGGGTTTAGGGTTTAGGGCTTAGGGTTTAGGGTTTAGGGTTTAGGGTTTAGGGTTTAGGGTTTAGGGTTTAGGGTTTAGGGTTTAGGGTTTAGGGTTTAGGGTTTAGGGCTAGGGTTTAGGAAGTTTAGGGTTTAGGGTTAGGAGTTCAGGGTTTAGGGTTTAGGGTTTAGGGTTTAGGGTTTAGGGTTTAGGGTTTAGGGTTTAGGGTTTAGGGTTTAGGAAGTTTAGGGTTTGGGGGTTTGGAGTTCAGGGTTTGGGGTTTAGGGGCTTGGGGTTGGGTCTTAGATGAGACTTACCCGCATCACGCGCAAGGCAGCCTCCAACGCTGCGGGCAGTCGCGTATGTCCTTGCAGGCAACCCTAAACCCTAAAACCTAAACGCTAAATGCTAAACCCTAAACGCTAAACCCTAAACGCTAAACCCTAAACCCTAAACCCTAAACCCTAAACCCTAAACCCTAAACCCTAAACCCTAAACCCTGAGTGTCCAGCCAGGCCAAAGGTTGCGAGTTGCGGGTTAGGGGCTTAGAAGTGCCTTGAAAAGCTTTAAGCTTTGAACGGGGCAGCTCTCTAAATTCGGGGTTTAGGGTTGAGGGTTTAGGGTTTAGGGTTCAGGGTTCAGGGTTCAGGGTTCAGGGTTTAGGGTTTAGGGTTTAGGGTTTAGGGTTTAGGGTTCAGGGTTCAGGGTTCAGGGTTCAGGGTTCAGGGTTCAGGGTTTAGGGTTTAGGGTTTAGGGTTTAGGGTCTAGGGTTTAGGGTTTAGGGTTTAGGGTTTAGGGTTTTAACACGGAACCCTATATTCGGTGTGTAGGGTTTGGGGTTTAGGGGGTTTAGGGTTCAGGGTTTGTCTTGCTAGCAACATTCGGGCCCGAATCCTCTGAAGCCACTCAACTCTGTGCAGCATGACCCTGAAAACAAGGCCCCCGAACCCCTCCAAGCCCTGAATCACTGAGAATCCTAAACGGCAGAATAGAAGGCCCAAAGGGGCCTTCAACCCTAAACCCTAAACCCTAAAACCTAAACCCTAAACCCTAAACCCTAAGCCCTAAACCCAAACCCCCTAACCCCAACAAGCCCTGGATCCTCAAACTGACACTCCCCTCATGCCCCGCTTCAGGGTTTAGGGTTTAGGGTTTAGGGTTTAGGGTTTAGGGTTTAGGGTTTAGGGAGTTGGAGCACTCCTGAGCTTTAAAGCGCCCCGGAATGCAATTCTGCTCGGGGTGAGGGAGTAGGGTTTTGGGGTTGAGGGTTGAGGGTTGAGGGTTTTGGGTTTAGGAGGGAATTGGCCTTAGGGTGGGGTGTATCTTCTGGCTTGTAGTTGTAGGGTTTTTGGATGTGTTCGGCGGCAATTCTGCGCTTTCGACGCCGAGGACATCGAGAGGCTTCCGAGCTTACAAGACAAGGTCCAACTACCAACTTCTATAGCTCAACCCCAAACCCTCAAATTCCAAGGCTCCAAACCTCGACCCTCTACACGCCGTCTAAAACCTCAAAAATCCTAAACTCCTACATCTTCTCAAGCAACCCCTAAACCCTTAAACCCTACATCCACAAAGTAATTCAACCTGATAAGCCCAGATCAACCCTCTCAACCCCCCCCCCCCCCCAAAGCACTGAAAACCTGTTAAACCCCAAACCTTCCAACTGCTGGGATGCAGGGACTGTATGACTTCGAAGGCTCTGCGGTTTCAGTTGACCCCTTGTTTAGGGTTCAGGGTTTAGGGTTTAGGGTTTAGGATTTAGGGTTTAGGGTTTAGGGTTTAGGGTTTAGGGGTTTAAAGGCATAGGGTTTAGGGTTCAGGGTTTAGGGCTCAAGGTTCCGGGGTCGACCCAAGGCCCCTCATCCCACATTCTGCGAGCTCGTTTTGACCGCAAGAGACACCTCACGTCGCCCCAAGGCGGCGGGCATGACGGGCAGCTCGCCTAGGCAGTGTGGGCTCGGGGTCCTGCGCCTTTTATCACTCCCTCCCCTTGTAGGGCAAGAAGATCCTAAGGCATGTTAGGGTTGAGGGTTCAGGGTTTAAAAGGGTTTAGGGTTCAGGGTTTGAGGTTTAGGGTCTAGGGTAAACCCTCAACCCCAAACCCTGATTCAAGGGAGGCCCAAGGGTAACCTAGGAATAAAGAAGCCTGCCCTTTTTTGGGTTCAAGGCAAAGGGGTTCATAAGGCACCAAAAAGGAGGGAACAGGGGCCTACTCTGCGTCCTAGCTGAGCAACAGAATCAGCACAGGATTCTCCGTCGGCACGCCGGGAACGCAGCTTAGGTTGGTACCATTTAGGGCTTGGGGCATAAGGGTCAAATCCGAAACCCTCATCCCTCAACTCAAAGCCCAAGACACCAGAGCCCAACCACATTTGCTGGATGTTTGCTGTCGAGCATTTTGTACCTAGGAACGCCTGAAAGGATTCGGGTAGACCCAGCTTCATAACTCCCCTAAGCTCACTTAACCTTCAACCACTAAACCCGAAACGCGCCCAAACCTGCCTTCGAGCGACTGGGTTTCGTAGAACAGGGTTTCCGGAACCCCTAACCTGTTTTGGGAAGCTGAGCGAGCAAGACCACTCTGACCCTAAACCCTTTTTCTGGGGTTCCGGGCCCCGATGTGATAGAAGCTGGACAACGATCTTCGCGCCAACCCCAATCTGCAGGGATGCAAGTGCCTGGGGAGGCTTGGGGGTTTAGGGTTTGGGGTTTAGGGCTTAGGGTTTAAGGTTTAAGGTTTAGGGTTTAGGGTTTCGGGTTTAGAAATTAGGGTTTCGAAAGAAAGCGTGGGGGAAGTGTTGAGGGCTTTGCTGGGTTGAGGGGCTTTAGGGGCTTCGAGGGTTCTAGGGTTCAGGAGAGTTGGGGATGAAGGCCTAAACCCTAAACCCTAAACCCTAAACCCTAAACCCTAATTTGGATGTTTCGGGGCCCACCTTAAACCCTAGGGTTTAGGGTTTAGGGTTTAGGGGTTTAGGGGTTTAGGGGTTTAGGGTTTAGGGTTTAGGGTTTAGGGTTTAGGGTTTAGGGTTTAGGGTTTAGGGTTTAGGGTTTAGGGTTTAGGGTTTAGGGTTTAGGGTGGTAAACTCTAAGAGCCACGGCTAAAACTGGGGCTTGGAGTTGATCCAGATTGACATGATATGGCTTTGCTTTGGGTCCCTGCCACATGTCGGGCCTTCAAGTGGGTGGGCCACCAAGCAGGGTCATATTTTTTTTAGGGTTTAGGGTTTAGGGTTTAGGGTTTAGGCCTTCGTAGCAGCCCGGTCACCCCAGCCGGAGTCCTGCACCAGCCCCGAGCAAGTGGGCCGGTCCTCTTTGCAGATGGTCCAGGGAAGCCCAATGAAGCCAGTCCTCACTCGGGCCTAGTTGAGGGTTTAGGGTTTAGGGTTTTGAGTTTTTGGTTTGGAAGCAGGAGGACTCTTATGGCATTCTTTTCTGGGATCCTTTGTAGAGTTGAGGAACCAAAGCCCTATTTCGTACATTGGAGTCTTCAGGCTAGCTCGAAAGCTTGCACCCCCCACACGTGTCTTAGCACCTCAAAACCGTATGCCCTAAAAAGTCCTGTCGACCTCGAGGCCCAACCCCCAACCCCGTGACCACCCCCAAACACACTGAAATTTCAGCCCCCTAAACCCTAAACCCTAAACCCTAAACCCTAAACCCATGGAACCGACCCCGGGTTTAGAGTTTAGGGTGTAGGGTGTAGGGTGTAGGGTTTAGGGTTTAGGGTTTAGGGTTTAGGGTTTAGGGTTTAGGGTTTAGGGTTTAGGGTTTAGGGTTTAGGGTTTAGGGTTTAGGGTTGAAGGAAGTGCCGACAGCCCGGCTCTCTAGCAAAGAGTTCGGCTTAGCATGTACCACACAAGGAGGACCTTGTAGGGCTCCCCGCGACAAGACATGGAACACAACCGGAAGCCTGAAGTCTAAGCAACCGCAATTTCACGGGTGGGTTTGGGGTTTAGGGTTTAGGGTTATAGGGTTATAGGGTTATAGGGTTATAGGGTTATAGGGTTATAGGGTTATAGGGTTATAGGGTTATAGGGTTATAGGGTTATAGGGCCAGGGGTTATAGGGTTATAGGGGTTATAGGGTTATAGGGTTATAGGGGTTATAGGGTTACAGGGTTATAGGGTTATAGGGTTATAGGGTTATAGGATAGGGTTATAGGGGTTATAGGGTTATAGGGTTATAGGGTTATAGGGTTATAGGGTTTAGAAGTTTGGAGCCCCCAAGCCCGATCCCTCAACCATAAACCCGAGGAGGCGGTTTAGGGCTAGGGTCTAGGGTCTAGGGTCTAGGGTCTAGGGTCTAGGGTTTAGGGTTTAGGGTTTAGGGTTTAGGGTTTAGGGTTTAGGGTTTAGGGTTTAGGGTTTAGGGTTTAAGGTTTAGGGTTTAGGGTTTTTAGGGTTTAGGGTTTAGGGTTTAGGGTTTAGGGTTTAGGGTTTAGGGTTTAGGGTTTAGGGTTTAGGGTTTAGGGTTTAGGGTTTAGGGTTTAGGGTTTAGGGTTTAGGGTTTAGGGTTGAGGAGGCGAAATGGCCCAACACCTCACAAACAAAAAGCGGGTCTTTAGGGTGCCGCAATGGGCCCTGAGGACTCTCATGTAGGGTCCAGAGATGTCCGAGCAGGGCTCACAGCATGGGGGTTTAGGGTTGAGGTTTGGGGTTAAGGGTTCAGGGTTCAGGGTTTAGGGTTTAGGGTTTAGGGTTTAGGGTTTAGGGTTTAGGGTTTAGGGTTTAGGGTTTAGGGTTTAGGGTTTAGGGTTTAGGGTTTAGGGTTTAGGGTATTGGAGACTGCAGGCATGGCCTGAACCCCCTGCAGCCCCCGAAACCTCAAGCCATGGCAGCCGTAGTGTCTGGTTGCAGCAGTTGGGATCACCCTTCTTCTGCCCGAAATGGCCTGATGGTCTACGGGGTTTAGGGTTTAGGGTTTAGGGTTTAGGGTTTAGGGTTTAGGGTTTAGGGTTTAGGGTTTAGGGTTTAGGGTTTAGGGTTTAGGGTTTTTAGGGTTTAGGGTTTAGGGTTTAGGGTTTAGGGTTTAGGGCCTCGGGTAGTTTAGGGCTTCGGGTGCTCGGCTCGCCGGTCCTTGGCTTCAAGGGCTTCAGGGGCTTTTGGGGGGGGGGGGGGGGTTATGGCTAATAGGGGTTTAGGGTTTAGGGTTTAGGGTTTAGGGTTTAGGGTTTAGGGTTTAGGGTTTAGGGTTTAAGATTTAGGGGCTTTGGGGGTTGTTATGGCTTGATTATAGGGGTTTAAGGTCTTGGGCTTTAGGGGCTTTAGGGGCTTTGGGGGCTTTGGGGGCTTTGGGGGCTTTGGGGGCTTTGGGGTTTGAGATTTAGGGGCTTTGGGGGTTTTATGGCTTATAGGGTTTGGGGTGTTGGGGGCGTTGGGTGCTTTAGGTGTTTTCGGGTTTAGAAAGCCACCCTGCAGCCCGAAAACGCGATAGCACCCAGAATCTGCAACGGCCCAAGCACCAAGCGACGGACCAAAACACCTCGATCTCGAAGCCAGTCGGTTAGGGTTTGAGGTTTAGGGCTTAGGGTTTCGGGTTTCGGGTTTAAGGTTTGGGGTGTTGAGTGTTTGGGTTTAGGGTCTAGTTTTCTATAAGGTTTAGGATTAGGGCTTCGGGGCACCCCGAACTCGCAAGCCGAAATCCGTGCGCATCGGGTCCCAGCGGCCACTGCACTTGAAAGCCAGGGGGCGATACGTTTCGAACCTGGGTTTAGGGTTTAGGGTTTAGGGTTTAGGGTTTAGGGTTTAGGGTTTAGGGCTTAGGGCTTAGGGCTTAGGGTTTAGGATTTCGGGCAATAAGTGTGATCGAAGGGTTTTGGGTTTGGGGTTTGGGGTTTGGGGTTTAGGGTTTAGGGCGAGAAACAATAGGAATAAGAACAGTATGAAAATGAGTAGAGTAAACAGAACAGAATGGAATGGATTGATTAACAAGGAGTAGTACAACCTGTAGGATGTAGGGGGGTTTATAGTTGAAAACCACAGACAGATAGCATGCTGCACGTGTAAACCTCTAGGCCTTATAAGTGTCAACACCCGAACCCTTGAACCAAAGAGGCTGGCTTCAGGTGTAGGGCCCTTACAACCTGCGACCAGCTCAGAAAGCCCGATTTGCACACCGCAATCCCCAAAGAAGTTGAAGTACTCCCTGAAGTGCTTGTACAATGTTGTCCAAGGTGAAACCCGACACCCTAAACCCTAAACCCTAAACCCCAAACACTAAACCCTAAATGCCCAGGCGCATGGGCTTCCAGGCCCTCTCCAGGTAATGGCCCGCCTCCGCCACGCCTTTTGGCTTGGAACCCTTAACGCCCTTAGGGTTTAGGGTTTAGAGGGTTTAGGGTTTAGGGTTTAGGGTTTAGGGCTTAGGGCTTAGGGTTTAGGGCTTAGGGTTTAGGGTTTAGGGTTTAGGGTTTAGGGTTTAGGGTTTAGGGTTTAGGGTTTAGGGTTTAGGGTTTAGGGTTTAGGGTTCAGGGTTTAGGGTTTAGGGTTTAGGGTGTAGGGTTTAGGGTTGAGGGCTTATGGGGTGTTGTAGGGTTTGCAGGGTTTGTAGGGTTTATAGGATTTGTGGGCTGTATAGGGTTTGTAGGGGTCGTCGTGTTTCTGGGGCTTATCAGGCTTTTTCTTTTTCGCCATAGGCGGGATGGGTATGGGTAACCATTAGATATGCCTGGTCTCTCACCTTCACCCACTGTGGCAGTGGCCAACGATGGTGTTTATCAGCCCCCCCCCCTCCTGTTCCATCCTGACACAACTGGCTTTTTTGGAGACAAAGATGGCCACAGAGTTTCCCTCACTTCTCCTCCCCAGGCCACGCTTCAGCATCAGGAGCTGCGGCACATCTCTCTGGTTCATCCTGACAAATATGGCCAGATCTCTACAGTGGAGGTCTCACAAATGGGCTTTCCCTTCACATCAGCGCGCTTTCCTTTCTCATCTGTGTGTCACGCAGAGCACGCATCATGGGCATCAGTGGGTGTTCCCTTCTCCTCTGGGCGCCACTGCTTGGGCTCGGAAAATGCCGCCCCCAGAGCAAGCATCATGGGCATCAGCGGGCTTTCCTTTCTCATCTGTGCGTCACGTCATGGGTATCAGTGGGTGTTCCCTTCTCCTCTGGGCGTCACTGCTCGGGCTCGGAAAATGCCGCCCCCAGAGCAGGCATCATGGCCATCAGCGGGCTTTCCTTTCTCATCTGTGCGTCGCGCATCGCACAGAGCACGCATCATGGGCATCAGTGGGTGTTCCCTTCTCCTCTGGGCGTCACTGCTCGGGCTCAGAAATGCCGCCCCCAGAGCAGGCATGGGCATCAGCGGGCTTTCCTTTCTCATCTGTGCGTCGCGCAGAGCACGCATCATGGGCATCAATGGGTGTTCCCTTCTCCTCTGGGCGTCACTGCTCGGGCTCGGAAAATGCCGCCCCCAGAGCAGGCATCATGGGCATCAGCGGGCTTTCCTTTCTCATCTGTGCGTCGCGCAGAGCACGCATCATGGGCATCAGTGGGTGTTCCCTTCTCCTCTGGGCGTCACTGCTCGGGCTCGGAAAATGCCGCCCCCAGCAGGCATCATGGGCATCAGCGGGCTTTCCTTTCCCATCTGTGCGTCGCGCAGAGCACGCATCATGGGCATCAGTGGGTGGTGATCCCTTCTCCTCTGGGCGTCACTGCTCGGGCTCGGAAAATGCCGCCCCCGGCTTTCCTTTCTCATCTGCGCGTCGCGCAGAGCACGCATCATGGGCATCAGTGGGTGGTGATCCCTTCTCCTCTGGGCGTCACTGCTCGGGCTCAGAAATGCCGCACCCAGAGCAGGCATCATGGGCATCAGCGGGCTTTCCTTTCTCATCTGTGCGTCGCACAGAGCACGCATCATGGGCATCAGTGGGTGTTCCCTTCTCCTCTGGGCGTCACTGCTCGGGCTCGGAAAATGCCGCCCCCAGAGCAGGCATCATGGGCATCAGCGGGCTTTCCCTTCTCATCTGTGCGTCGCGCAGAGCACGCATCATGGGCATCAGTGGGTGTTCCCTTCTCCTCTGGGCGTCACTGCTCGGGCTCGGAAAGTGCCGCCCCCAGCAGGCATCATGGGCATCAGCGGGCTTTCCTTTCTCATCTGTGCGTCGCGCAGAGCACGCATCATGGGCATCAGTGGGTGTTCCCTTCTCCTCTGGGCGTCACTGCTCGGGCTCGGAAAATGCCGCCCCCAGCAGGCATCATGGGCATCAGCGGGCTTTCCTTTCTCATCTGTGCGTCGCGCAGAGCACGCATCATGGGCATCAGTGGGTGTTCCCTTCTCCTCTGGGCGTCACTGCTCGGGCTCGGAAAATGCCGCCCCCAGAGCAGGCATCATGGGCATCAGCGGGCTTTCCCTTCTCATCTGTGCGTCGCGCAGAGCACGCATCATGGGCATCAGTGGGTGTTCCCTTCTCCTCTGGGCGTCACTGCTCGGGCTCGGAAAGTGCCGCCCCCAGCAGGCATCATGGGCATCAGCGGGCTTTCCTTTCTCATCTGTGCGTCGCGCAGAGCACGCATCATGGGCATCAGTGGGTGTTCCCTTCTCCTCTGGGCGTCACTGCTCGGGCTCGGAAAATGCCGCCCCCAGAGCAGGCATCATGGGCATCAGCGGGCTTTCCTTTCTCATCTGTGCGTCGCGCAGAGCACGCATCATGGGCATCAGTGGGTGTTCCCTTCTCCTCTGGGCATCACTGCTCGGGCTCGGAAAGTGCCGCCCCCAGCAGGCATCATGGGCATCAGCGGGTTTTCCTTTCTCATCTGTGCATCGCGCAGAGCACGCATCATGGGCGTCAGTGGGTGGTGATCCCTTCTCCTCTGGGCGTCACTGCTTGGACTCGGAAAATGCCGCCCCCGGAGCAGGCATCATGGGCGTCAGCGGGCTTTCCTTTCTCATCTGTGCGTCACGCAGAGCACGCATCATGGGCATCAGTGGGTGTTCCCTTCTCCTCTGGGCGTCACTGCTCGGGCTCGGAAAATGCCGTCAGTGGGTGTTCCTTTCTCATCTGTGCGTCACCCAGAGCACGCATCATGGGCATCAGTGGGTTTTCTCGTCTGCTCTGGGCGTCAGCGTGTTTCGGAAAATGCAGCCCCCAAACAGGGCATCAGTAGCCTAAACGCTAAACCCAAAACCCAAAACCCCAAACCCGAAACCATAAAACCCGAAACCCGAAACCCTAAACCCTGACGCCCAGAGGAGAAAGGAAAACCCACTGATGCCCATGATGCCGGCTCTGGGTGCCCAGTATCCTGGGCACCAGTGAACCAGTGAACTGTCCTTTCTCCAGCCATGGGCGTCAGTGGGCTTCGCTTTCTCCTCTGGGCATGACCCTGAGCGCATCAGTGCAGGGTCAGGTTCGGGGCTTGGGGCCAGGCATGAAAAACGACAACCCTAAACCCTTAACCCTAAACCCGGAACCCCAAACCTAAACCCCCAAACCTAAACCTCAAACCCTAAACCATAAACCCTAGACCCCAAACGCGCAAACCCAAACCCTAAGCCCCAGACCCTAAACCCGAAACCCTAAACCCTAAACCCTCCCAAACCCCGAAACCCTGAACCGCATGTATAGCGCCTTCATGCTCTTTGGCTGTGCAGCGCAGGATCTCCATCAGGAGAGCCTCGTACATCGACTTCGGGTACCTTTGAACTCAGAGGAGCTACCGTCAACCCTCAACCCGAAACCCTAAACACTGACCCTAAATTAACCCTAAACCCTAAACCCTAAAACCTAAAACCTAAAACCTAAACCCTAAACCCTAAACCCTCTCTGCCATGTACCTGTAAACCTTAAGTGAATTTCTGAGTTTGATTTTCAGAATTCGGCCGCCTTATTTTCGGAATTCGGCCACCTTATTTTCGGAATTTGGCCGCTTTGTTTTCGGAATTTGGCCGCTGTATGTTCAGAATTTTTCTTGTTTATTTCCTCAAGAATTCTCTGGGTGGGAGGGTGTTGCATCAGAGCCGTAAAAATACTTTTACCAGAACACTGCTCGCTCCGAGGCTGCTGAGCCCTAACCCCTAGACCCTAAACCCCAAACCCGAAACCCTACAAGCCCAAGGCCCCTTGAGCCGGCTCTGCCAGAACACTGGGTCGCCCTAAACCCTAAACCCTCCTAAACCCTAAACCCTATACCCGAAGCCCTAAACCCTAAACCCCAAACCCTAAACCCCTGGCTTTTTTGTGTTTTGGGTTGGCTGCGGCTTTGGCATGGGGTAGTTGTCGGCTGGCGTACCTTCGTGGGGCTACGGGCTACTCGAGTTCATGTAGGGCTTCCCTCAACCCTGAAAGAAACCGATATACCCCATAGAATAGACTCTGAATAGACCCTACAAACCCTGAAAAAGTCCTATAAACCCGACAAAATAAACCCGAGATACAAACCCTAAAAAAATGATCGGGTGCGGCTAGAAGGCTGCCGGATCTTCTCTCGCGACACAGCGAAGATGGGGTTGTACAGGACGCCCGTGTGCCGCGCGTGGGAAAGGTTCCTTGGAACGCGCTGCCCAGAAATGTTTGGTTTAGGGTCTAGGATTCAAGGAACACCCCCCGCCCTCCACCCCAACCCCTCCCTACTTTAAATAGAAACACCACCAAGTGGCTTCTAGGAGAAGCTTCTTTTCCCTTTCAGTGTGGAGGGCGTTTATTCAGGCGTTCTTGTCCACATACCCCTCACCAGCCCAAAAAACCTTCAGCCCCAAACGCAGCATGCCCCTAGTCCCATCCACAGATACTCCGAACCCTAAATAAACCCTAAACCCGAAACCCTAAACCCTAAACCCTAAGCCCTAAACCCTAAACCCTAAGCCCTAAACCCTAAACCCTAAACCCTAAAACCCCATTAGCTGCGAGGCTCACCGGGATGAAATGCTGGAACCACTTGTCCAAGGGCGTGATGCTTGCGCGGCAGGCGGCGGTGTTCTGACCACCCGCATGGTTCCTCCCGAGAGTTGTCTAGGGTTTAGGGTTTAGGGTCTGGGTTTAGGGTTTAGGGTTTCGGGTTTCGGGTGTAGAGTTTAGGTTTAGGGTTTAGGGTTTAGGGCTTAGGGTTTAGGGTTTGGGTTCAGGGTTTAGGGTTTAGGGTTTAGGGTTTAGGGGGTCGTACTTATATGGTTTTGTTTCGCTTGTGTTTGAGAGCTTGCTTTCAACATGTTTCTCTTGTATATGTACGGAATCCCTCAAGAAACGGGAAAATGCCTGGTGTGGGCCCAACATCCGTCAACAGAATGCCCCTCACAGGAGAGCCCCGGCCGTAGTTTCTTTCTGACCTGTCTTGGATTGCTGTTCCAAATCCCCAAAGGGAGGGACCCCATTCTCTTTCAAAGTGGCCCTATATAGACCCTGAACCCTAAACCCTAAACCTCGGTTGCATAAACCGGCATCCTGTCACAATCCTGTCATGAGCCGTCTCTAGACACTCCCTTCAAGGCCGGAAGTTATGTTCTGACACCTACCCTAAACCCTAAACCCTAAACCCTAAACCCTGAACCCTAAGCCCTACAGCTTGGGGATGTCCCCCGCTTGCACTCTAACAGTCTCAAGACCTGCAAGGCGCAAGCTGTAAGAGATCCGATCTCTGCAGTCTTAGGGTTTAGGGTTTAGGGTTTAGGGTTTAGGGTTTAGGGTTTAGGGTCTAGGGTCTAGGGTCTAGGGTTTAGGGTTTAGGGTTTAGGGTTTAGGGTTTAGGGTTTAGGGTTTAGGGAAAAGCCCACCAAGGCATGTCCCCCAAAAGTCAGGCATACACCCAAATCCCTGCCATTCCTTATGTCTAAACCCTAAACCCTAAACCCTAAACCCTAAACCCCAAACCCCAAACCCTAAACCCTAAACCCTAAACCCTAAACCCTAAACCCTAACCCCCCCCCCCCCCCAAAAGGACGCCTGTACGACTTCAGCTGAAAGTAGCCCTCGAACTCCATGAAGGAATCTGGGGCTTGATGCGCCATGGTCACCTGACTTCTTCAACTAGGCTTTAGGGTTTAGGGTTTAGGGTTTAGGGTTGAGGGTTTAGGGTTTAGGGTTTAGCGTGTAGGGTTTAGGGTTTAGGGTTTAGGGTTTAGGGCTTAGGGCTTAGGGTTTGGGGTTTGGAGTTTGGGGTTTAGGGGTTTGGGCTTTGGGGTTTGGGGCTTGGGGTTAAGGCGTTGACAGTTTGGCTGAAGGCTCCAAGAATGCAAAGCTGCCAAATTCCAAACACAACCCTGAACCCAAACCCCCGAACGCCCCTGCTACAGTATGTCAAGCCCGAACATGCTCCGAGGTGCGCAAGGCACCTGTTGCAATCTCGAATGTTCATGTACCCTAAACCCTAAACCCTAAACCCTAAACCCTAAACCCTAAACCCTAAACCCTAAACCCCTCTCAAGATGCCCCCTTCCAGGCTGAGTCGCAAAGCCTGAAAAGCTGTGGCGCTTCTCCGGGGTGTCGATCTGGCTCAGGACAAAGTTCCTTGAACCCTCTTTAGGGTTTAGGGTTTAGGGTTTAGGGTTTAGAGGGTTTAGGGTTTAGGGTTTAGGGTTTAGGGTTTAGGGTTTAGGGTTTAGGGTTTAGGGTTTAGGGTTTGGTAAATCCCAAACCCAAAACCTTCTACTACCCTCCACCCCCCCCCCCCCAAAAAAAAAAAAAAAGAAAAGGATAGCCAATATCTCGGTACCCTAAACCCGAAACCCTAACCCCCCACCCCTCAAAAAAAAAAACTAAACCCTAAACCCTAACCCTAAACCCTAAACCCTAAACCCTAAACCCTAAACCCTAAACCCAACATCTCCGTCATTCTGCCAAGGGGCAGCTTCCGGCACTTCAGCCAATACCTCGCAGCGAAGCCCCCATCGGTCCCTACTTTGGGGGCGCCTGAAAACCCACCAGAGTTGAGGGATCCATAGGGTTTAGAGCTTAGGGTTTAGGGTTTAGGGTTTAGGGTTTAGGGCTTGGGGTTTAGGGTTTAGGGTTTAGGGTTTAGGGTTTAGGGTTTAGGATTTGGGGTTTAGGGTTTAGGGTTTAGGGTTTAGGGTTTAGGGTTTAGGGTTTAGGGTTTAGGGTTTAGGGTTTTTAGGGTTTAGGGTTTGGTTTAGGGTTTAGGATTTAGGGTTTAGGGTTTCGGGTTTTGGGTTTTGGGTTTTAGGTTTAGGGCTCAGGGTTTAGGGTTCAGGGTTGGTTTGAGGTTTTGGGTTGCGGGTTGAGGGATTGGGGTCCAGGGCTTAGAGTCGAGGGTTGAGGGTTCAGTGAGTCCCTCCGAAGACGATCAACACACAGGATCCTCTTGTGGTTTTACCCGGTTTGACGTTGGTTTAGGGTTCGGACTCAGGATAGGAAACATAGGATTCCTCTGAACCCTAAACCCTAAACCCTAAACCCTAAACCCTAAACCCTAAACCCTAAACCCTAAACCCTAAACCCTAAACCCTAAACCCTAAACCCTAAACCCTAAACCCTAAACCCTAAACCCTAAACCCTAAACCCTAAACCCTATCCCTAAACCCTAAACCCTGACCTAGTGTCCGTGTCGTTATCAACGCATTCTTGCAGTGAGCTAAAGCACCGAAACCTCCAACCCTGTCAACCCGCAACCCTGGCACTGCAACCCCAAGAAGACCCCGAACCCCGGAAACTGTGGGTTTAGGGTTTAGGAAGCCACAGGTTTATAGGGTTATAGGGTTATAGGGTTATGGGTTATAGGGTTACAGGGTTACAGGGTTCTCGGGTTATAGGGTTATAGGGTTATAGGGTTATAGGGTTATAGGGTTATAGGGTTATAGGGTTATAGGGTTATATAACAAAAATTAGGGTAGGGTTTCCAGGGTTCATGGGGTTTAGGGTTTCCTGATCAGGCCCGAGGGCCAATCTTGGTTGTAGATGCTGCCCAGCGTGAAGACCGTGATGGGGGCCAGCTCGTCGTAGAAGTGAGTGATGTGGGTCAGGTAGGCATACTCCTCACAGTCAGCAGGAAACCACGCCAATCTACCTCAAGACCCATACTCTGGGGCACCCGAAACCCGAACACCCGAACCCAAAAATACGAAACCCGAACAAGGCCCAAGTGCGAAGTGATCGAAGCGCCGGCAGTTTCGGGCATCCTGAGCTACAAGAAAAAGCACGATGTAGCCAGCAACACAGCTGCCGTTAGCCTGACATGGCCGGGCCGAAGATAGCTTGACAGCATGCCCGCCTTGTTTGTGACAGTAGCCAAAAAATGGCCTGTCATGCATACCCTAAACCCTGAGCCCTAAACCCTAAACCCTAGACCCTAGGCCCGAGACCCTAAACCCTAAACAACCCTAACTAAACCACCACATAGAAGCCTTCAGACCTCCCAAGCAGCCCTAGAAGCTAAGATGAGATCAAAGGCCCCCCCACAACCCCACCCTCGAACCGCAGTAAAGCTCAGGAAGCATTTAGGGTTTAGGGCTTAGGGTTTAGGGTTTGGGGTTTAGGGTTCAGGGTCTTTCGGGTTTAGGGCCTTGCGGGTTTAGTGTCTTTCGGGTTTAGGGTTTCGGGTCTAGGGTCTTTCGAGTTTGGAGCTTGAAGAGGGGTGGGTGCCTGCGGTTTTAAGGCTTTGGTCGGTCCTAAATTAAGGTCAGGGATGGTGTTCAGAAACTGCGAAGATATCTTTGGGCTTCATGAAGAGGTGTCAGAGTCGAGAATACGCTTCAGTGTTCAGGTTTCAGGTTCAGATTTCAGGGTTTAAGGTTTAGGGTTTAGGGTTTAGGCTTCAGGGGATCTAGGGTCTGGAGAGGTAGGAAGTCCTCAGGTTCGAAACGCTGGGGGTGGTTCAGGATTGGGCCTAACCCCTTTGACGCCAGAATCCGAAGCCCTTAACTTCAAACCCTATAACCCCTGGGCCTTGTCCGCAACCCCTAAACGCTAAACCCTGAACCCTAAACCCTAGACCCCTAAGCCCCCTAAACCCATCACGGCCCCACCTCGCCACCATAGTTGTCGATGCGCAGGCATCTTGGGTCCTGGATCTTCGGCCCTTTGCCTGAGCTTTTGGTAGAGTCCTATATGAAAATGATACAGGGCCTAGGATGTTTAGGGTAGTTTGGGGTTTAAGGTCTAAACCCTAAACCCTAAACCCTAAACCCTAAACCCTAAACCCTAAACCCTAAACCCTAAACCCTAAACCCTAGGGCTTAGGGTTACGTAGGACAGAGGTTAGGCTGGTTTCGGGTCCCGGGCGCCCTTTTGCAGTGTTTGATCAGGTATATCTAGGAGCACAAGAAGCCCTCCAAAAACACCTAAGAAGAGAAAAGGAATAGTTGACGAAGTTTTCTTGGATCTTGCCCTCTACATGAATGCTAAACCCTGAACCCGAAACCCTAAACCCCAAGCCCTAAACCCTAAACCCCAAACCCTAAACCCTAAACCCTAAACCCTAAGCCCTATTGCTGCAAGCTGCAATACAGCCTAAGCTCTGCTCCAGGGTTGACACGCTCCAGCATGGGCTCGACCCAACTCCTCGGCTTGACTGCGGTCCTTTATTTGGGAACCTTGATAGGGTTTAGGGTTTAGGGCTAGGGTTTAGGGTTAGGGTTTAGGGTTTAGGGTTTAGGGTTTTAGGGTTTAGGGTTTATGGTGTAGGGTTTATGGCGGGGTTCAGGGTTCAGGGTCCAGGCTTTAGGGTTTGAGGGGGGTCAGGGGGTCAGGGGGTTTCAGCGAGGGTTCATGGTTTTGGCTATTAGGGCTTAATTAGGGTTTGGGGGTGCGGTGGTGCAGTCATACAAAGCTGGCCACTCAGGGTTTAGGGTTCTTGGTTTAGCCGACAACAAGTATTTACAAGCCCTAAACACAAACCAAGGGAAAATACTAACAATGTCCCGAGGTTCTTCCGGTCTAAAGCCCAAAAAGAAAATTGCATACAATATGCGTAAGCGTTTCAAAGAACAGCATAAACTGCGTAAATAGCATAAGATAGCATAACATAGCTTAAAGTAGCATAAAATTAGTAAAGTAGCAGAAGATGGCAGAAAATAGCGGAACATCGCATGAAATTGCATGAACAGGCCATGAACTAGCATGAACGAGCCTTGAGAAGCATGAAGCAGCATTAGGGCAGCACTAAAATGGCTCTGAGCGGGCACAGCGTTTGCAGCATTTTAGGGTTTAGGGTTTGAGGTTTAGGGTTTAGGGTTTAGGGTTTAGGGTTTAGGGTTTAGGGTTTAGGGTTTAGGGTTTAGGGTTTAGGGTTTAGGGTTCGTCTCTTGTTGGTTCAGGCTTGTTTTCTCGGATGTCCTCCTCCATGCCCTACACCCTGCGGCTAAGGGTTTAGGGTTTAGGGATCAGGGCTTAGGGCTTAGGGTTTAGGGTTTAGGGTTTGGGATTTAGGGTTTAGGGTTTAGGGTTTAGGGTTTAGGGTTTAGGGTTTAGGGTTTAGGGTTTAGGCTTTAGGGTTTAGGCTTTAGGGTAACACCCGACCAGACAGAAGAGAGGCCAAGAAGCAGGTTTTCTGAGAAGGCGGCCACTACGAGATCGATGTCATGAGAGCTCTGCCTGACAGGGCTGTCTGCCCAGGTTTGGGGTTCAGAGAGTAGAGGGTTTAGGGTTTAGGGTTTAGGGTTTAGGGTTTAGGGTTTAGGGTTAGGGTTTAGGGGGTTTAGGGTTTAGGGGGTTTAGGGTTTCGGGGGCGTTGCAAAATTGATGCCTTCTTGAAAGCCGCCTGCACCTAGAATTCACGCGATGTCTAGTTGCCTGCGACAGTTCTTTGTGATTCCCATCTTTGTTTCGACATGCTGTTTTTTCGACGGAATCGCGCTACACGATTCCATTGCGGTTTTGGGTGTTTGGGGGCATGCCGGTCGTTTTTCTTTTTCTGGAGGGATGAATCGGGGGTGGGGGGTTGGGTAACCCTAAACCCCAAACACAAAACCCTAAACCCCAAACCCCAGACCCCAAACCCTAAACCCTAAACCCTAAACTCTAAACCCTAAACCGGGCACACCTGGGACTGCCGGACAAGCCAGGGAAGTTGAGGCTGAGGGCGTGAGGCTTTCGTAGGGTTAGGGGTCAGGGTTCAGGGTTCAGGGTTCAGGGTTCAGGGTTCAGGGTTCAGGGTTTAGGGTTTAGGGTTTAGGGTTTAGGGTTTAGGGTTTAGGGTTTAGGGTTTAGGGCTGAGGGTTGTTTTTCGGTTTATAAGGTTTAGGCTTTAGGCTTTAGGCTTTAGGGTTTGTGGTGGTGGGCGTAGGCGTAGACTTGGGGCTTGGGGCTTGAGGGGTTAAGGGGTTTAGGGCAAGCTTGAGGGAGGGGGAGAGGGGCGAGGGGAGGGGAGGGGGATTTGGGGCTGCTACGATTGTCCCTAAGCCCTAAACCCTACGGCCTCCTAGGCAGTGGGTAGCGTATCAGCGTCGGCTCCCCACTGGAACCTCAGTGGAGGTCGGGGGGTGTATCCGGCAGAAGGCCCTAGTCCCTCTCAACCCTAAACCCTAATTCGGGTTCAGGTCTTAGGGCTTCGTACGTTGTAAGCCCCCTCGGCTAGAAGAGGGTTGTCAGCCGTTTGCCCTTAGCCCGAGAATGCTCCCTTTTGCCTTTCAACAACGCCCTCAAGATAAACGTCTGGGGGGGGGCTGCTCTAGATAATTTGGGGTTTCGGGTCTGGGGGTCGATGTCTATGGGGTTTGGATTCTGATGGAAATCCCTAAACCCTAAACCCTAAACCCTCAACCCTCAACCCTAAACCCTAAACCCTAAACCCTAAACCCTAAACCCTAAACCCTAAACCCTAAACCCTAAACCCTAAACCCTAAACCCTAAACCCTAACCCTGAACTCGGGGATCAACAATCCTCAAAAAGCGGCTGGAACTCAGCTTTGCTAGAATTTTAATTCGGGACAGGAAAGATGACCCCAAGGTGGTAGCATGTTAGGGCGGTTTTAAGGTTTACCCTAAACCCTAAACCCTAAGCCCTAAACCCTCAACCCTCAACCCTCAACCCTCACAACACCCTGAACCCTAAACCCTAGGGTTTTCAGGTTCAGGGCGAGACCCCCTGAAAAGGCCCCCATAACCTCACCCCCCCCCCTTCTCACCCTAAACCCTAAACCCTGAACCCTGAACCCTAAACCCTGAACCCTAAACCCTAAACCCTAAACCCTAAACCCTAAACCCTGAACCCTAAACCCTAAACCCTGAACCCTAAACCCTAAACCCTAAACCCTCATCCTTCAAGTCTGTTCAGACACTGGCCTTCCGAGGCCGTAGTGACGCTGAGTGTAGGCCTTGACTTTGGGCTGCCATTTTGGGGCCTTAAGTGGGGTTTGGGGTTTAGGGTTTAGGGTTTAGGGTTTCGGGTTTGGGGTTTCGGATTTCGAGTTTGGGGTTTAGGGTTTAGGGTGTCGGGTTTCGGGTTTCGGGTTTCGGGTTCAGGGTTCAGGGTTCAGGGTTCGGGCCTCTGATAGTTGAAGTTGTCCACCCTAAACCCTGAACCCTAAACCGTGTTGGGACCTATAGTACCCTGCCAGGCTTCTGTCGCCAGTATTGGGGCGGTGCCTTTGAATTTTTAACCGAACCTCCTCTGTATCTACCTGCGCCGTGTGTGCGCCTGTGTTCTATCCCTGTCAGCTGCTGAGAACGACAGTCCGTGCGGAACCACGGCTATGAGGATCCCGGGTAAGCCCTCCATGATGCCAGGCCCCTTGACCCTAAGCCCCCCGCACAGAACAAGAAAACCTAAGCCGAACGCTTCGTCCGAATTCTGCAGCGAAGCAAGCCACAAACCCGCTAACTTCCCCCCCCCCACAAAGTCCTACAGGTCAAGGAACTTTGGGTTTAGGGTTCACAAGGGTTTGGGGTTAGGGTTTAGGGGTTAGGGTTTAGGGTTCAAACCGCAGCCCCCAAAAAAAACGAAATCAGGGCCTACTCCGGGTCCTAAACGACCCCAATAATACTCACAAGACTCATCTAACTATTTAATCGTACTCACGGTTCTATACCACCTAGTGTTTCTGAGTTCATAATCCCCAAAAAAGGGTACACTTTCAGTTCTATAGGGGAATATAGTATCCCAAAAAGTGTAAAGTGTGCTCAAACCCTCAACCCTCAACCCTCAACCCTCAACCCTCAACCCTCAACCCTCAACCCTCAACCCTCAACCCTAAACCCTAAACCCTAAACCCTAAACCGCAACTAGTAGAAAAGGTTCGTGTTGCGCCAAGCTACGAACTCGTGACCGAACCAGTGGCCGCTTCAGTGGTGAGGCTGCGGCTGACCAGCGCTTCTTTCGTGAGGCTCACCTGTGATTCAGGTGTGGGGTTTAGGGTGGCTTAGGGTTTCGGGATTAGGGATTTAGGGTTTAGGGTTTAGGGATTAAGGCTCCTCTCCACGAGTGAAAGCCCTGAACCGGAAACCTGTTTGTAAGGTCTTGGAGCGGGTCTCTTCAATTCGCCCCGAGCAGATGTTCAGCAATCCTTGTGGCTGCAAATGAGGGCTCCGAAAACAGGCTAAACCCTAAACCCTAAACCCTAAACCCTTCTTGGGATCCTTGCGATATGATAAACCCTACTCTCTTGGGGGTTCTAGATGGGGGAGGGAGTCCCTTATTGTTTCGTACACAAACCCCCAAGCAGGTTTCTCTGTGAGTCGTTGGGCACTCCAAGGATTCTTGGGGATACCTAAAAAACCCCAAACCCTAGACCCTAGACCCGAGACCCTAAACCCTAAACCCTAAACCCTAAACCCTAATCCCTAAACCCTAAACCCTAAACCCTAAACCCTAAACCCTAAACCCTAAACCCTAAACCCCAAGTTGAGATCTCCAAGGACTCGCTGGGGGATACTCTGAGGTCACTCCGGGGACCCTCTGGGAGAATCTTAACGCCCGCACCGAAATTGGTTTAGGGTTTAGGGTTTAGGGTTTAGGGTTTAGGGTTTAGGGTTTAGGGTTTAGGGTTTAAGGGTTTAAGGGTTTAGGGTTTAGGGTTTAGGGTTTAGGGTTTAGGGTTTAGGGTTTAGGGCAGAATGGCCAAGCTTCTGATCCTACAGCCCTAGACCCTTTTACGTTTAGGGTTCTGGCACAAGGGATTTTCTGAACCTGAAGGTCGTCTGCCGTGGCCAGGCCCCACGTGGTTCGAGCCTTTCATAGGGGCCGCTAAAACGGAGAGTACGGAGATCACGAGCGTTGATGCAGGGAAATTGGATGCGGGTTTAGGGTTTGGGGTTTAGGGTGTAGGGAGTGTTCAAAATCCCTGTTCCCAAAATGACCCTATAGTTCCTTAATAAACCCAGAGGAACCCTGAATAAATTCTGAGAAGGACCCTTAGATCAACCCCCCATGTCATGTTCGACTACCATCAGATACCCGAGGTACCCGACTACTGTTCTACGAAAACAAAAATATTGGGGGGTCTCCGAAATCAGGGGTGCCTTATTTGGGGTCCATATTTTCAGGGAATCCCCCCCACAATTTGCCACAATTTGGGGGATCTATATTGGGGGGAAACCCTGAACCCTAAACCCTAAACCCTAAACCCTCATTGTCGTACACACCCCCGCCATATCGTACCACCATGGCAACTTAAGTTCCTTAAGTTCTCTGGCATGGAAGTGTCGACTCCCACACCCCCCCACACCCCCCCACACCCTAAACCCTAAACCCTAAACCCTAAACCCTAAACCCTAAACCCTAAACCCTAAACCCTAAACCCTGGAAACCCCTGGAAACCGAAGGATGCGCAGGGTTTTGGGGGGCCAGCCCACGAGGGTGGAGGCTTGCGCTCGTAGGGCTTCGATGTTGAGTTGAGGGCTTGGGGGCCAAGGGGGGGTGTTCTGGATTTTGAATTTCAACTTCCCAGCTGCAATCCCACCCGGACCCCTGAGCAAGAGTCCCAAAATACCCTAAACCCCTTAACCCCGAAGCCTAAACGTTTTACCCCGCAAGAAAAAAACGGCGAACCTCCAAATCCTCCAACCTCTCTCCCCCCGATTCCCTCAACCAAAAACCCTAAACCCTAAACCCTAAGCCGCCTAAGCCCTAAACCCTAAACCCTAAACTGCCTAAACCCTAAACCCTAAACCCTAAAACTGCTAGAGCGCAGCCCGCCTCTGGAGGACCCGAAGTGGCCGCCACACAGACCAAGACCTTGCCGAGACAGCTTCCCACGACTAGGGAATAGGATTAGGGGTTTGGGGTTTAGGGTTTAGGGTTAGGGTTTAGGGTTTAGGGTTTAGGGTTTAGGGTTTAGGGTTTAGGGTTTAGGGTTTAGGGTTTAGGGTTTAGGGTTTAGGGTTTAAGGTTTAGGGTTTAGGGTTTAGGGTTTAGGGTTTAGGGTTTAGGGTTTAGGGTTTAGGGTTAGGGTTTAGGGTTTGGGGTTTAGGGTTTCGGGTTTAGGGTTTAGGGCTTAGGGCTTAGGGTCCGCCGACCCTGGCGGCGTGTTGGATGGGAAAAGGAGGTCCTCTTTCAAAACGCGGGGGGGGGGGGGGGGGGGGGGGGGGGGGGGGTACCCCGCCAGCTTTTCCGTGGAGGAACAGGCCACCCACACCGCGTAAACTCATTGACCAGGCGTTTTCGCACAGGGCATAAGGGCTCTTTGAAAACCCCTCTTTCTAACCCCCCCCCCGCTCCCCCCTCCCTACCCCCACTACTACCCCCCCCCACTTAACCCCCCCCCACCCCACCCCCCCCACCCCCCCCCCCCCCCACCCAACAGGAACCGCAAACAAAATCACCAAACCCCAAACCTTAAACTTGTTCTCCTGCGGGGTCGGCGGCTTGAGCCGGAGGCTCTTAAATCCGGGCACGCCCGTGGTCCGACGCCGTTAGGCGCCAGCCCTAGCTTTAGCTATGACGGGGGGGGGTTAAGCCGCTGACCCGGTTGGCTCCCCAACATCCGGGCTCCAAATGCGGCTCCCGAAGGGCATCAATTTTCAGGTACAATTTTTATCGCGAAAAACGCGCTATTTCCCACCGAATTTGGGCTCCTGGGGGGTCCCAAAAACGACCCCGGAGAGCATCATCGACTCTCTTTTTCAACTTTGGCCAAATACGCGTTGCTGATGTTTTTTGGGTGGCATTCGCCACTGAAAGGACCCCCACAAGGGCGCGCATCATGAGCATCAGCGGGTTGGGTTTTGGGTTTCGGATGCGGCTGAGAGCTTGGAAAACACAGAAATCGCTGTAAATACCGTGGTTTTCGTGCTGTTACGGACATTTCCGTTTTGAGGCCGGCATATGCCCCTATAAGCCATGCATGCCTGGAGGCCGGAGCCGCTGATGCTCATGATGCGCGGCCGGGCGGGGGGCCAGGGTGCGCATCATCGAGGCTTCGTTTCTCTTTGCAAGCGAGCATCAGCAGCATCAGCGGCTCCGGAAAGGGTTTTGGGCGGCAGGATTTCGAAGGATGCTGGCATAACTCCATAACATGGCACTCGACATGCGCACGCACACGCGCGCGCGCCCGCGCGCGCGCGCGCGCGGAAAACGCACCAGTTCCCCGCGCGCGCGCGCGCGCGCGCGCGCGCACGCGCGCGCGCCGTTGTTTGTTTGTTTGTTTGTTTGCTTGTTTGTTTGTTTGTTTGTTTGTTTGGTTGTTTGGTTGTTTGGTTGTTTGGTTGTTTGGTTGTTTGGTTGTTTGGTTGTTTGGTTGTTTGGTTGTTTGGTTGTTTGGTTGTTTGGTTGTTTGGTTGTTGGGTTGTTTGGTTGTTTGGTTGTTGGGTTGTTGGGTTGTTGGGTTGTTGGGTTGTTTGGTTGTTGTTGTTGTTGTTGTTGTTGGGTTGTTGGGTTGTTGGGTTGTTGGGCTGTTGGGTTGTTGGGTTGTTGTTGTTGTTGTTGTTGTTGTTGCTGTTGCTGTTGCTGTTGCTGTTGCTGTTGCTGTTGCTGTTGCTGTTGCTGTTGCTGTTGCTGTTGCTGTTGCTGTTGCTGTTGCTGTTGCTGTTGCTGTTGCTGTTGCTGTTGCTGTTGCTGTTGCTGTTGATGTTGTTGTTGTTGTTGTTGTGGTGGTTGTTGTTGTGGTTGTTGTTGTTGTGGTTGTTGTTGAGAGTTTAGGGTGTAGGGTTCCGGGTTTCTTCTACAGTGTGGCCGTGGATGCCTCCACGGTGCTTGTGAGCACGAACACCTCCACGGTGTTTGCGAACGTGAAGACTGCAAATGCTGAACATGAACACCTCCACGGTGTTTGCGAACGTGAAAACTGTACATGCACACTTCCACAGTGTGGCCATGCACCTCCACGGTGTTTCTGAACATGAACACCTCCACGGTGTGTGCTGTTGTTGCTGCTGTGCTTGCTGCCGTTGTCCTGCTGCTGGTGGGCGTGCCCGGCTGTGGGCGACAGCCCGTTAGATTTAGGGTTTAGGCTTTAGGCTTTAGGCTTTAGGCTTTAGGCTTTAGGCTTTAGGCTTTAGGCTTTAGGCTCTAGGCTTTAGGCTTTAGGCTTTAGGCTTTAGGCTTTAGGCTTTAGGCTTTAGGCTTTAGGCTTTAGGCTTTAGGCTTTAGGCTTTAGGCTTTAGGCTTTATAGACCCTCTCAATAAGGTCCCTGGATAAGAGAGCCGGAAGAGGGTTCCGAAGGGTTCCCTTTGGTCCCCCCTATCCTGCCTAGGAGCTACAAAGCTTCGGGTTGGTAAAACCTCCCACAAGTCCGAGCATTCACTAGTCAAGCAGCTCGTCAAGCGTTAGAAAAAAAGCAACGCCCACCCAAGAAACCCACAACATTGAGATCATATAACGTTCATTCAATATCTTCCCAGTAGGCTTAAAGCTCAAAGTCCAGTGGACCCAAACCCGAAATCTAAGGCCCACAGCAGATCCTTTCCCCAGCCTTAAACCCTATGCCCCCAACCCTGGCGACTGAAAGTTCCTCGGTGACCGTGCCTTTTTTTGGGACGAAATCTGGTGAGTGGCCAGGCAAGATATGACCCTCACTCATCTGCCCAGAATGGGGGTCTCCCACACAGGGGTCTCCCAGGCAGGGGTCTCCCAGGCAGGGGTCCAGGCAGGGGCCTCCCATCCAGCGAGCAGGGGCCTCCCAGCCAGCAGGGGCCTTTTTAGGTAGGGGCCTGCCAGGCAAGCCCAAAAGTAACTAAGGGCCGGCCCAAAAATATCAAAAGGTTTCCCTGACCTTCAATTAAAAAAGGGCCTCTACGGGCCCTGACGCGCCGAAGGCCCGAAAAGGGCCGAGGCTACCCCCAGCCCCAGCATAAACCCTAACACCGCAACTTCAAAAACATAAAAGCAAGCATCGTGCACAATAAAATAAACTCAATAAACCCTAAACCCCAATAGAGTATAGTTTGGGTGGTGACGGGCAACGCGAGCGCCCGGCCCGGGGTGTTTCACACCCGAGCGCGCGCCCTCCCCTGACACACCCTAAACCCTAAACCCTAAACCCTAAACCCTAAACCCTAAACCCCACATCCTGCGCCCTGGATGCCCAACATCTGCGCCCAGCGATCTTTGTCCCAAGGAGCCGCCGTGATGGACAGGAGTATCACCCGCAAGAGGAGGCCGACTTTGCCTGGGTTTAGGGTTTAGGGAGGGATGTAGGGTTTAGGGTTTAGGGTTTAGGGTTTAGGGTTTAGGGTTTAGGGTTTAGGGTTTAGGGTTTAGGGTTTAGGGCTTAGGGGCTTAGGGGCTTAGGGGCTTAGGGGCTTAGGGTTTAGGGTTTAGGGGCTTAGGGGCTTAGGGGCTTAGGGGCTTAGGGTTTAAGGATTAGGGTTTAGGGTTTAGGGTTTAGGGTTTAGGGTTTAGTTTAGGTAGGGTCAGGGTTTAGGCAGGGTTTTTGAAACCCTAAACCCAAAACCCTAGGGCCTGAAAAGAAAGTAAAGAATGAGACCAACGAAGGTCAGACACCGCTGCAGCACTCCGGTCGGGCAGGGCCACCGCTTTTCCTGCACTTCAATACTGCAAAAGGGTTTAGGGTTTAGGGTTTAGGGTTTAGGGTTTAGGGTTTAGGGTTTAGGGTTTAGGGTTTAGGGTTTAGGGTTTAGGGTTTAGGGTTTACTGTTTAGGGTTTACTGTTTAGAGCCAGGGTTTAGGGTTTGGGTTTAGGGTTTAGGATCTAGGGTTTAGGGCTTCGGGTTTAGGATAGAGGGTTTGGGTTGTAGGGTTGCCTTCAACCCTCGACCCCAAACCCTAAACCCTAAACCCTAAACTCTGAAAACTAAACCCCGAACCCTAAACCCTAAACCCTAAACCCTAAACCCTAAACCCTAAACCCGAAACCCTAAACCCTAAACCTATGGGGTTTGAAGCACAGGCCAGGGGCTAGGAGGCCTGGACCTGTACAACTTGGAATTGGGGGCAAAATTAGGGTTTAGGGTTTAGGGTTCAGAGTTTAGGGTTTCGGGTTTAGGGTTTAGGGTTCAGGGTTAGGGGTTAGGGTTTAGGGTTTCGACTTTAGTGCTTAGGGCGCAGGGTTGCGAAGTGGGGCTACTCAGGACCATAAACCCTAACCCCTTTCCCCTGTAACCCGAACCCTTGGGCCCTTCAAACAATCCTCGGCACCAAAGACACAAAAAAGGCTCCCAAACCCAAAGCTCTTCAAGCAGAAGGGCGACAGCCCTGGCCAAAATCCCATATGAACCCGCAAAGCCCTAAACCCTAAGCTACCTAAACCCCAGAATAGCCATAGCGTTTTAGGGTTTAGGGTTTAGGGGTTCAGGGTTTAGGGTTTAGTAGGGTTTAGTAGGGTTTAGTAGGGTTTAGTAGGGTTTAGTAGGGTTTAGTAGGATTTAGTAGGGTTTAGTAGGGTTTAGTAGGGTTTAGTAGGGTTTAGTAGGGTTTAGTAGGGTTTAGTAGGGTTTAGTAGGGTTTAGTAGGGTTTAGTAGGGTTTAGTAGGGTTTAGTAGGGTTTAGTAGGGTTTAGTAGGGTTTAGGGTTTGGGTGTTAGGTGTTAGGGTTTAGGGTTTAGGGTTTAGGGTTTAGGGTTTAGGGTTTAGGGTTTAGGGTTTAGGGTTTAGGGCAAAACGCTAACCCACCCCCGTCCCTGTCGGCCTGGACCTGGCCATCGCTTTGCCGAGAGCGTCGCCCAAGTGGTGCCATGGCTTTGGGCGCAGTGGGCTCTTTGGGTTTAGGGTTTAGGGTTTAGGGTTTAGGGTTTAGGGCTTAGGGTTTAGGGTTTAGGGTTTAGGGCTTAGGGTTTAGGGTTTAGGGTTTAGGGTTTAGGGTTTAGGTTTTAGGTTTAGGGTTTAGGGTTTAGGGTTTAGGGTTAGTATAGGGTTTAGGGTTAGTATAGGGTTTAGGGGTAGTATAGGGTTTAGGGTTGGCATAGGGTGTAGGGTTGAGGGTTTAGAGTATCGGGCTTAGATTTAGAGTATAGGTTCCGTATATGGTTGAGGGTTTAGAGTATAGGGTTGAGGTTTGAAGGTTTTTTCGAGTATAGGGTTCTCGGTTTAGAGTGTAGGGTGTAGGGTTTAAAGTGTAAGGGTTTAGGGGTATGGGTGCCAGCTCTCTAAACCCCTAAATGCCCTGAACCCTAAACCCTAAACCCTAAACCCCTTAACCCTAAACCCTAAGCCATAAACCCTAAACCCTAAACCCTAGCCCTAAACCCTAGCCCTAAACCCTAAACCGCAAGGTCTTTCTTTAAGGGTTCGGGAGACCGGCTTCCTAAAGCCTAAGCCCTAAGCATAAAACTTTTCGCTGCAAGGGGGGCGGGGGGGGAGCCAAGACAGCGCGAAAGGCTGCAAGTCAAGATACGGGCCTCAATAGAATCAGAGTAGGGTTTAGGGTTCAGGGTTCAGGGTTCAGGGTTTAGGGTTTAGGGTTTAGGGTTTAGGGTTTAGGGTTTAGGGTTTAGGGTTTAGGGTTTAGGGTTTAGGGTTTAGTGGTTAAATGGTTTTGGGGTTTAAGTGGTTTTGGGGTTTAGGGCTTCGGACATTTTAGGGCTCAGGGTTGGAGTTCTAAGTACCCCTACATTGAGGACGAGGGCTTAAGATTACAGGTAACCCAAAACCCTAAACGCTTGAATCCGGAAGTCCCCAAACCCTAAAGAACCCCTCAGAGATCCGATTGGGATTTGCAGTTTCGAAGTTCGGGGCATAGGTTTAGGGTTTAGGGTTTAGGCTTTAGAGGGCTTGGGGTTCCGGATCTTGGGTTTTTTCTTGCAAGGGTTTAGGGTTTAGGGTTTAGGGTTGAGGGGGTTTACAACCCTAAACCCTAAACCCTAAACCCTAAACCCTAAACCCTAAACCCCAAACCCCAAACCCTAACCCTCAAATAGTAGGATTCCCTTGTAACAAGGACCCCAACAAGGTACCCCTCAAAACTCGGAAACCCCCAACTATACTCCCCTTAGAACCTCAATAAACAAGGATTTCAAACATGCCCCTGGGATTTGTTGAAAGAAAAATCACCTACTTCCTATATAGCCAAGTCCTAAACCCTAAACCCTAAACCCTAAACCCTAAACCCTAAACCCTAAACCTAAACCCTAAACCCTAAACCCTAAAACCCGACGTCGTAGCTCTGATGGCAAGGCTTTGATCCCGGCGCAAAGACTTCTGGGCCTCACAGCCTTTAGTGTTCAGGGTTCAGGGCTCAGGGTTTAGGGTTTAGGGTTTAGGGTTTTAGGGTTTTAGGGTTTAGGGTATATAGGGCTTAGGGCTTAGGGCTTAGGCCTTAGGGTTTAGGGTTTAGGGTTTAGGGTTTAGGGTTTAGGGTTTAGGGTTTAGGGTTTAGGGTTTAGGGTTTAGGGTTTAGGGTTTAGGGTTTCGGGCCTCACAGCCTGAAGAACCGACACGCAAGGGCCCTTAAGGGCCCTGAAAACCTTATAAACTCTAGACACAAACGAAAAACCCTAAACCCTAAACCCTAAACCCTAAACCCTAAACCCTAAACCCTAAACCCTAAACCCTAAACCCTAACCCCCAAACCCCCAAACCCAAAATGTCCTGGAGAGCTCACGTCCAGGAGACGTCTGACCCACCACCTCGGTTGGACTCAAGGGTTGGCGTTTTACGGTTTGGGGTTTAGGGTAAGGGGTTTTCGGGTTCGGGTTTCGGGCTTAAGGTCTCGGATGTGTCGCGCTCTTTGGCGTGAAGCGCCAGGCCAGGCGCTCGCATCGTTTTTGAAGACCCACCCCGGCCGCCCAAACTATTCGCATGTAGGGCTTAGGGCTCTACCTGATTCTACGCCCCTGACCCACCCCTAGCAAGGGGGCTTCTTGTTGCTATTCCTCTCAGTTTCCTTAGGCTGGAGAACTTCAGAAGAGCCGGCGGAAGCTCAACGCCCGTAGAGGCTTGCGAGGCCCTTGTAAACGTTTGGGAAGCGCCACCCTAAACCCTAAACCCTCAACTCTAAACCCTAAACCCTAAACCCTAAACGCTAAACCCCAAACCCTAAACCCTAGACCCTAGACCCTAAACCCTAAACCCTAAACCCTAAACCCTAAACCCTAAACCCTAAACCCTAAACCCTAAACCCTAAACCCTAAACAAACCCTAAAGCCCAAAAACTCTAAACCCTAAACCCTGATCTCTCCGGGGATCCCAGCATAGGAGGCCGCGTTGGATGGGTACATCGTGGTGCGTGGCGCGCGGTCCCTGTCCAGCCCCGTTCAATGGGAATGTTGAAGCTCTCATTGCTCCAAAGCCTGAACCCTAAACCCTCAACCCTAAACCCTAACCCTAAAGCCTAAATCCTAAACCCTAAACCCTCAACCCTAAACCCTAAACCCTAAACCCTAAACCCTAAACCCTAGCCCTAAACCGTAAACCTTAAACCCTAAAGCTGTAGGGCTCGGGGTCAGGGGACTCCAAATCGTAACTCTAAGCGATATGAGCTGGAGCGGAAGGACTGTCGGCCTTACGGGGTAGACATGTTAGGGGGCTTGGGGTTTAGGGTTTAGGGTTTAGGGCTTAGGGTTTAGGGCTTAGGGCTTAGGGCTTTGGGTTTAGGGTTTAGGGTTTAGGGTTTATAATAGGGTTTAGGGATTAGGGTTTAGGGAAAACCCCCCAACTTCTGTGCGAGAACAGTTGCGATATGTAGGGGACGAAATTCAAAGGAAAGCTTCCCGAGCTTCACCTAACGTTTAAGCCAAATATGTCCTGGCTTGGATCATCAGGTTGCGGCTGTTGCACATGCTTGGTAGGGTTTAGGGTTTAGGGCTTAGGGCTCAGGCTTTAGGGTTTAGGGTTTAGAGCGCGCTACTCAGTTGGAGGAAGAAGGGTTGTTGATTGGACGAACCTGTGACAACAGTAAACTTAAACCCTCTCAACGAAGCCGGTAAACCCCCAAACATCACCTCACAAACCTGTTAAGGTGTATAAAATGAAACCCTCTGAAACAGCGAAGCCTGTAAACCCTTAACATCCCTAAACCCTTAACCTGGAAACGTGTAGGTTCCAAACTCAAACCCTGAAGCGCAATACTCTGTGAACCCTAAACCCGAAACCCTAAACCCTAAACCCTAAACCCTAAACCCGAAACCCGAAACCCTAAACCCCAAAGCCTACTATAAAAAGCAGAGGAGCCCTCCTCCTAAACCTAAACTCTCGAATGTAGAGGCGACCTCTAAACCAGAATACAGGGGGCCTTCCAAACCACCCTAGACCTAAAACCCTAAACCCTAAACCCTAAAACCCCTAACCCTTTACCCTAGACCCTAAACCCTAAACTCCGTGCCTATTGCGGATCTGAAAGACGAACGCCGCGTTAGACGGCATCTCAGGTCGAACTTCACCGCGCATATAGCCAGGCCGGTACGTCAGGCTAAACATTGCAGGCTGTAGTATTGTTGCCACCTCGCAGTTGAACACGTTGTCGGCCCTAAACCCTAAACCCTAAACCCTAAACCCTAAACCCTAAACCCTAAACCCTAAACCCTAAACCCTAAACCCTAAACCCTAAACCCTAAACCCTAAACCCTAAACCCGACTCCTTGTCCGTGACACTGGCTGGGCATCCTGGCGATGCCACGAGCATCCTCCACACTGAAGTAGCACTCATGGTAGTTGGCAAGCCCAAGCCCTAAACCCTAAACCTTAAACTCAAAACCCAAAACCCCAGACCCTCAAACCGAAACCCTAAACCCTAAACAATAAACCCGAAACCCTAAACCCTAAACTCCCTAACCCTAAACCCTAAAACCCCTAACCCCAGACCCTAAACCCCAAACCCTAAACACCCAAACCCTAAACCCCAAACCCCCAAACCCTCAACCCTAAACCCCAGAAAGCCCCCCAGAAGGTTTGCAAGCTTTTTCCCCTAAACCCTAAACCCTAAACCCTAAACCCTAAACCCTAAACCCTAAACCCTAAACCGGTTTTGAATCTTCCAAGGCCTGTCACTGATCCTGCCACTGGCAGCGGCGACCGACGCTGAAGTTGCCACTCTGGCGGGAGTGGCTTTCGCCTGCGTTTACGGGTTGATAGGGCTTAAGGCTTAGGGTTTAGGGTTTCGGGCTTTTCGGGCAATTTTAGGGCTTTGGGGCTTTTGGGGTTTTTAGGGGGGGCGGTTAGGGTTTTTGTTGAGGCTTTTGTGGTTTTAAGGGTGTTTAGGGTGTTTAGGGAACCCCTAAACCCCAAACCCCTGAACCCTAAACCCTAGCATGAGAAGCCAGCTCATCCAAAGCTTTGTCAGAGGCCTCTGGGGAGGAGCGGTGTTTAGGGGGGTTTTGGGCTTGGGTTTTGCGGTGTACGGTTTAGGGTCTAGGGTTCAGGGTATAAGGTTTAGGGCGGACCCGGACCCGAAACCCTACACCCGTTTAGGGTTGCCTAAGACCCTAAATCCTGGATTTGAAGCAGGGCAGCTCCCCATGTCCCAGATGGCGGTTTCCGATACTGGGGGTACCTTTTTGGGGTGCTTATTATAAGGAAATCCTACTATTGGGGGATTATGTTGGGGTCCCCTATTTTCGTGAACCCACAGATGAGTCCAGGACTACATGCCTAGCTGCTTATCCTTTCTGCTTTCTGGTATACGGCACAAACGTCGAAAAGCTGGTGCAGAGCAATTGGGCCGGCGAGGCCGGCATTTCATGCCACTCAAACACACCTGCAAGCTGCCGTAGAGCTGCGTTCAGCCACAGTGACGGTGTTCCATTGCACCGTGTCCTGCCATGTCCGCGAACGAAGTGTGTAGATCTTCGGCGACGTTCCTGCCCTAAACCCTAAACCCTAAACCCTTAACCCTAAACCCTAAACCGCGGCTAAGCGTAGGTTGGCAAGGTTTCAAGAAGAGGCCTTTCGACTCCGGTGATCAAGTTGCCACGCCTACGCAGCTCCTTCCGAGCCCTAGACTCCAAAAACTGTAGGGCCTCAACGTAGATGGGGGGGGTTAGGGTTTAGGGTTTAGGGTTTTGGGTTTAGGGTTTAGTGTTTAGGGTTTAGGGCTTAAAGCACCCCAAGACCCCACGCCCCGATGAGGCCTGTCTCACCTTCTTCTCTTTGACCTTCTCTGCTGGAGCTTCCTTTTGCTCCGCCTTTGGAGCCAGCCAACGTCGCCTGCAGAGGTGGGGTTTAGGGTTTAGGTTTTAGGGTTTAGGGTTTAGGGTTTAGGGTTTAGGGTTCAGGGTTCAGGGATCATAGAGACCCGAAACCCTACAGTAAACCCTGCCAAGATGGGCCATGAGGCCTTCGAATCCCCATAATCAACCCTCTAAAGGGCCTGATTAAGGGGCTATGCATAGGTATCATAATTAGCCCATCCCAAACCCTTGGTTAAATTAAACCTGTGATCAGTACTCCTTCTGGCTTGAATCCAAACCCTAACAACCCCAACAACCCTAACAACCCCAGCAACCCTAACTACCCTAACTACCCTAACTACCCTAACCCGAACAACCCTAACAGCCCTAACAACCCTAACAACCCTAACCCAGCCCAAACCCTAGAAACAACCTAACGACCCGAATAACCCTGAACATAACTGCGCCAGGGTCGAGGGCCGCTCTTTGGGCCTCAGGAAACTCAAACCATGTAAGCCCCCCAGGACCCGAAACCGTAGACATCCCTAGACCAAAACGGCAAACCCTAAGCCCTGAACCCGAAAACCTCCAAACCCCCAAAACCCCTAAACCCCTAAACCCCTAAACCCCTAAACCCCTAAACCCCTAAACCCCTAAACCCCCTAAACCCCTAAACCCCTAAACCCCTAAACCCCTAAACCCCTAAACCCCTAAACCCGGCCTTGGCAGGAAGCCTTTCAGACACCCTACCATAAACCCTAAACCCAAAACCCTAAACCCTAAACCCTAAACCCCAAACCCTACACTCTAAACCCTAAACCCTAAACCCTAAACCCTAAACCCTAGACCTCCCAGCTCTGACGTTCCTTTTGGTCTCTTCAGCAAATCAGCTCCTCGTTAGGGCCGCTGGCCCGGGCTTTCTTCTGCTGAAGAGGCTCGTCTCTCCCTCGTCCCAAACTCGGGACCTTATGGGCATCCTTGGCATACAGGGTGGGGGGGGGAGCTACAAAAACCAAAAACAGCAGCAACACAAAGCCTGAACTCTAAACCCTGAACCGCAAACCCTGAACCCCCAAACCCTGAACCCTAAACGCTCAACCGTAAAAACCCTGAACCCTAAACCCTAAACCCTAAACCCTAAACCCTAAACCCGAAGGGAGGGGACTCACAGCAACCTGGCCTAAGCTCCCAGGACCCTACTTTGGAGTAGACGCTTGAAAAAAAGCATATACAGGGTTTAGGGTTTAGGGTTTAGGCTTTCGGGTTTAGGGTTTAGGGTTTAGGGTTTCGGGTTTAGGGTTTGGGGTTTGGGGTTTAGGGTTTAGGGCTAAGCAGCTGGCTATAATAGGAACCCAGAATCAAGAAAAGCATTAGAGTATGGTACTCCGAAACCCTGTGGAGCTTCTGGGGGTGGGGGAGTTCGAGTCCAGGAGTTGTGGAGGGAACTCAAGGAGCTGCAAGAGGGTTTAGGGTTTAGTGTTTAGGGTTTAGGGTTTAGGGTTTAGGGTCTAGGGTTTAGGGTTTAGGGTTTCGGGTCCAGGGTTTCGGGTCTACGGTTTGGGGTTTCGGGCATTTTCGGGTTTAGGGGGGTGTAGGGGGTAAAGCGAATCTAGGGCATTTCGGGGTAACTTAGGAAATTCGGGTATGAAGGGTAATTGGGGCGTTCAGGGTGTTTAGGGTGTTTAGGGCATTCAGGGCTTTCAGGGTGGAGGGTTGAGGGTTGGGGGTTTAGGGTTTAGGGTTTAGGGTTTAGGGTTTAGGGTTTAGGGTTTAGGGTTTAGGGTTTAGGGGCTCTTTAGGTTTCAGGAGCTTCCGCTGAGATCAGGGCGGTGAGAGCTCGTTTTTGGAAATTTTATGGGGGAGCTTCCGGTGAATTCATGCCGAGATTGGCGGTCCCCGCCCCATTCTCTGTGCGAAGCGTGAAGGCCTACCCTAAACCCAAAACCCTAAACCCTAAACCCTGAACCCTAAACCCTAAACCCTAAACCCTAAACCTTGGGATGCTCCCCCTTATACTAACAGTCCCTAATAGGAATATAGTACCCTCCATTGTAATCCCTACTAAGGACTGTCAGTATAACGATGAACATCCCCTTCCCTGGAGCAGAAGGAACGGTGTCGGTTCTAGGCTTCCGGCTTAGGGTTTAGGGTTTAGGGTTTGGGGTTTGGGGTTTAGGGTTTAGGGTTTAGGGTTTAGGGTGCCGATAGTGCGAACTATCAGCCAGAAAAGCGGCAAAGACATGCCCTAAGCCCTAAACCCTAAACCCTACACCCAGAACCCTAAAGCCGCCCCACCCCCCACCCGCCGAAAATAATTCGAATAAACATAATAATCAAACACCCTAAGCCACAAACAAAAATCTCCCCGAAACCGCCCAAAGCAGCAGTTTAGGGTTTAGGGTTTAGGGTTTTGGGGTTAGGGTTTAAATTTTAGGATTTAGGGTTTAAGGTTTAGGGTTTAGGGTTTAGGGTTTAGGGTTTAGGGTTTAGGGTTTAGGGTTTAGGGTTTAGGGTTTGGGAACCCCCAAAAGCAACCTCAGGCTGTGCTTTGAAACGGATGAGGATTCGGTAGCGGAGACCGCGTGGTGGGGATTGGCTGCCCTTCAAGGCAGGACAGCAGCCTTGCCCAGCCCCCCCGTCATCGGGTTTAGGGTTTAGGGTTTAGGGTTGAGGGTTGAGGGTTGAGGGTTGAGGGTTGAGGGTTGAGGGTTGAGGGTTGAGGGTTGAAGGTTGAACTTGATAGGCCCTAGACCCTAAACCCGAAGTCTCAAGCCTTCAAGCCTGAACCGTGAACCCTAAACGGCTTGGGGAACAAAAGCGACTTGTTTCGGAACACAAGTGCCCTGCTTTCGAATCTAAATGACATGAATATATAATCAAATAAGTGTACCTATATATATATATACAAAATACAAACAATAAGTATAAATATAAATGTAAAAAAGATCTCAATCAAAACATATATATTTCTGTATATATATATATGAATATGAATATGAATATAAAAGATAAATATAAATATGAATCTGAATATAATTACAAACCGATAAATATCCAAAAACAATATAAACAGAGAGAGACAGAGAGAGATCTATCTAAGAAAGAGAGGGTTTAGGGGTTAGGGCTTGGGGTATCGTGTGCAGGGTTTTCGGGGGTCAGGGAGACATAGGCCGATCTTCTAGGGGGGGAGGGGGGGGGGGGGGGGGGGGGGGGGGGGGGGAGGGGGGAGGGGAGGGAGGGAGGGGGGGGAGGGGAGGGAGAGGAGGGGGAGCGGGGGGGGGGAGGGGGAGAAGGGGGGGGTTTAGGGTTTAGAAGGGAGAAGGGTTTAGGGTTTAGGGTTTAGAGTTTAGGGTTTAGAGTTTAGGCTTTAGGGTTTAGGGTTTAGGGTTTAGGGTTTAGGGTTTAGGGTTTAGGGTTTATGGGGTGGGGGGGGGGATCGGCAAGGCGGTGGTGTGGTGCGCAGCCGGTGAAAGCTGCTCACGGAAGACTTGGTTGGGGTCCTGCATCGTCAAGGGATGGAAAGCGGCTTTCTTGGTTTAGGTATTCGGGGGGTGCTAGAGGGGTGGTTTAGCATGTAGGATTTATAGGGGTTATAGGGTTTTGGGAGTTTATAGGACATGTGTGCCGTCTTGCGGTTCATTAACGGCTTGGACTTGCGGTTCGGGTCTATTTCTCGGAAAGCCGCGGGAGAGGTGGAGAAGGATACTAAGTCGTACAGGTCCCCTCAAACTAAGAGTCCTGAATAGGGATTCTAAAAAGGGGGTACTACAATCCCTACTATGGACTGTTAGTGACTGTTAGTGCAAGGGGCCCAACGTATAGGGTCCGGAAATTAGGGAGGAGGTGGTCAGGGAAGAAAAGCTACCTCGATTCCCAGATGTTAGCGCTTAGGGTCTAACCCCTAAACCCTAAACCCTAAACCCTAAACCCTAAACCCTAAACCCTAAACCCAAGGCCCTACAACCCCAAACACCCCCCAAACCGCCTGAACCCCTAAACCCCCCAAAGCCCACACAAACGACCACGGGGGAGTCCTCACGGCTGGTTCGCCTAGCCTGGAAGAGGGGCCATTCTCTACACTCGGGCCTAGGGTTTAGGGTTTAGGGTCTAGAGTTTGGGGTTCAGGAACACTGATGACTGTCCCTGATTTTGCGAGAATATATGCATATATATATATATATCCGTGTTCCTTTTCTAGACTTTTCTAGGGCACTTTGTTGACAGAAGAAAGACAACCACCAAACGCCCATGAAACCTCAAGTAAGAAACGCATTGGGGTCTTGCAGTTTGCTACGAAGCATGGGGGGGACGTATGAGTTTACGTGGGCTTTCTCATCTCGCATCAGACCCAAGAGATCGACCTTCGCTACCTAGCCGTCCTGTATGGAGCTAACGATGTAGCTCTTCAGGGTTTAGGGTTGGTTTAGGGTTCAGGGATAAGGGTTTAGGGTTTAGGGTTCAGGGTTCAGGGTTCAGGGTGTAGGGTTTAGGGTTTAGGGTCCCCCACGACACCGTCATCAAATGGAGCAGGGCTGAACTCTGACTCACACGCTGCGACCCATCCACCGCAAGTCGTCCACCTCTAGAGCCCTAAACCAACTAACCCTGAACCAGGGGTTCAGGGGGTTTAGGGTTTAGGGTTTAGGGTTCAGGGTTCAGGGTTTAGGGTTTAGGGTTTAGGGTGTAGGGTTTAGGGTTTAGGGTTTAGGGTTTAGGGATTAGGGTCTTGGGTGTAGAGTGCATGTTCCCGCTAGACCGAAACTCCGAAGCCCCCTCAAGCCCTGAACCAACCCCCCAAACCTACAACAACCCCAAGCCTAAACCCCTAAACCCCAAAACCCCCAAACCGCTAAACCCTAAACCCCTAAACCCCTTAACCCCAAAACCCCTACACCCAAAAAACCTGTAACCCTAAACCCTAAACCCCTAAACCCTAAACCCTAAACCCCCTGAACCCTAAAGCCCTGAACCCTAAACCCTAAACCCTAACCTTAAACCCTAAACCCCCTGAACCCTGAACCCTAAACCCTAAACATCCCTAAACCCTAAACCCTAAACCCCCTAAACCCCCTAAACCCCCTAAACCCCTAAACCCTAAACCCTAAACTGTAGGGGAACGCGCCTCTGCGGCACCCGAAAGGACCTCCTCCAAGGACGCCCCGAGAGTTCGGTCGCAGAGCCGGCGACGGGCTTCGGGGGGTCTTCGCTCTCAGGGTTTAGGGTTTAAGGTTTAGGGTTTAGGGTTTAGGGTTTAGGGTTTAGGGTTTAGGGTTCGGGGTTCGGGGTTCAGGGTTTAGGGTTTAGGGTTCAGGGTTTAGGGTTTAGGGTTTAGGGTTTACGGTTTACGGCGAGAGCAGGCTTAGGCGCTCGTGCTCAGCAGCTCAGGCTAGGGTTCAGGGCTCAGGGCTTAGGATTTTCTGGGCTTTGGTGTAACTAGTATTGGGGTCTTAACAATTAGAACAGGATTTTGGGGTTACAAAAGTAGATTTATAAAGGGACCATAAGGGAAGACCATTAGTAATTGTTCCGACTCCTAGAAATAGTCATCCCTCTTGACGTTATACGCATTGTCGGGCATCTGCTGGGGTACGCGCCCTGTCCGAACTTGCATGGTTTAGGGTTTAGGGTTTCGGGTTTAGGGTTTAGGATTTAGGGTTTAGGGTTTAGGGTTTAGGGTTTAGGGTTTAGGGTTTAGGGTTTAGGGTTGCGGGTTTCGGGTTTCGGGTTTCGGGTTTGAGCCCTGTCCGAACTTGCATTAAAATCTGCAGGCGCTGGGCGTGCGCGGAAAAGTCGCCAACTAAGCTGGCTGTAGAGCTGCCCTCCTGCCCCTTCCATGGTGCTGAGAGTGGGTCAAGTTGACCCTAAGACTTCGAGCGACTCTCTGACCCTGAAAGTTGAGGGTTTTTGGTTTAGGGTTTAGGGTTTAGGGTTTAGGGTTTGGGGTTTGGGGTTTAGGGTTTAGGGTTTAGGGTTTAGGGTTTAGGGCTTAGGGCTTAGGGTTGAACGGTTTGGGGTTTTGGTTGTAGGGTTTAGGGCTTGACGTTTTAGGATTTAGGGCTTGAGGGTTTTGAGGTTTTCGGGTGTAGGGTTAAGTTCCTGTTCAGTCCCCAAAACACACACCGCACTGAGGGGGGGGCAGGGAGCAAATTGGGGCGTGCGAAGGTCAAGACTCTGCTGTCTCAACCGTGAAACATCGCATTTGCCACTTGACAGTGCCAGGTTCTTTACAACAACGTGCCACCAAAAGCGGGCCAATGGCCAAAGCAACAGCTGCTCAGGCGTTTGCTTCCTAGGTCAAGCAGGTAGCAGTAGGTTAGCTCGAAGGCATCGAGGCTGGCCTAGACTAGCGCGGCAAAAGGATGCGGCTGAGAGCACTGACCCTCTGCCGTGATGAGGCGAGGGACGTGCACAGGGGCATCGATGCCAGTGGCGGAACCCAAAAGAGGCGGAAAATCATCAGAGGCGTGGGCGCCATCGCCCGTGTAGCATCGCACCTTACCATGCTTCCGTGCGTGAGTGGCGCCGGTCTGCTGCGGGCGCTTCGTCGTGTGAGGAGATAGCTGAAGTACCCCCTGGGCAAAATGCGCTGGCTGCATCCTTCCACATGTCGAACCCCCAGTCAAACCCCTCAGCCCTGAGGGCTTAGGGTTTAGGGTTTAGGGTTTAGTTTAGGGTTTAGGGTGTGGGATTTAGGATTTAGGATTTAGGGTTTAGGGTTTAGGGTTTAGGGTTTAGGGTTAGGGTTTAGGGAACAAATCAAGGGGTCCAGGCACGCTTTGTCTCTCAGACTTCCTGGTGCGGGGGGTTTAGGGGATGAGGGCTTGGGAGGATTAGGATGCCTTCCGGCTTCGGATGGTTGTGTTGATACTAAACCTACACCCGCAATTCCAAATCAACCCCAAACCTCAAGCCGCATACCCTAAACCCGAAACCCGAAACCCTAAACCCTAAACCCTAAACCCCCAGCACCAAACCCCAACCCAAAATAGACCAAAAAGCACACCCACAGATGTTCAAGGTGACCTAAACCCTAAACCCTAAACCCTAAACTCTTAACCCTAGATTACTTTCTACTCACAAACATTTGGCCCTAAACTCTGTCCTCCAGTCCCTGGGACGCCGCTGCAGAGATTTTGGATTAGGAGAGGTCTTCGCACCTCTCGGGCGAGCACTCGCTGGCTGCGCCTCACATTTCGTGGCGCCCTGAGCCGGAAGAGCCTAAACGCTGAGGTCAAGGGATTGGCGTCTGGGGGGGCACCTAACACCCAAACACTGAGCCCTCAACCCCTGAACTACAACCCAAAAGGCTGCTGCACCTTAACAACCCAAAACGCTGAACCCTAACCCGTAAAAGCGAAACCCGATACCCTATAAACCCTAAACCTTGGGACGCTCCCCCTCATACTAACAGTTCTTGATAGGATGATAGTACCCGATTATCATCCCTACCAAGGACTGTTAGTACAAAGGGGAACATCCCAACCCAAAACCCTGCAAAGCCGAACCCTACACCCTGCAACAAAAGAACCGAGAACCCGACAGCCGAGGCCCGCATAACCCATGGGTCAATGTAACCCATGGGTCAATGGGGTTTACTAAGATTGAGGGTTTATAGGGTTTATAGGGATTCTCGGGTTTGTAGGGTTTATAGGGTTTTAGGATTTGTAGGGTTTAGGGTTTAGGGTTTTATAGGGTTCATAGGGTTCTTAGGGTTTATAGGGTGTTGGGTTTAGGGTTTATGGTTATTAGGGCTTTGGGTTATAAGGGTTTTTGGGCCTACGGCTTAGCATGGTTTTGGGTGTTGGTGATCTGCAAGCAGGTTTGACCCTAAACCCTAAACCCTAACCCCTACACCCTAAACCCTAAACCCTAAACCCCAAAGGCTCAGGGCGGGAAACGAAATCGGGGACACACCCCAGTGTCCTGTACAATGCTGCTCGCGGCTGGCCGAGTATGCGCGGCTCAGTTCAGTTCTGGGATGGCCTCAGTCGAAACTTTCCGCAACAGGGCTTAGGGTTTAGGGTTTAGGGTTCAGGGTTCAGGGTTCAGGGTTCAGGGTTCAGGGTTCAGGGTTCAGGGTTTAGGGTTTAGGGTTTGCTGTGATAGGGCGTAGATGCTGTGAAGGTTAGGTTTCGGAACAAGCTCGAAAGCTTCGTGAGGTGCGACAAGCAGCGTTGGCCCGATTGTGGAGGGCCATCTAACACTTTTCTCCCACCCCATGCACGCCGTCCAAGGCGGCAAAGCCACCCAAACCTATTCCTTGTAGGGTTTTCGGCCTAAACTCAGACAACAGCCCACTTCTAAAAACTTAGGCGGCCAGGCACCCAGTCAGGGACCAGCCGGGTGTGGGTGCAGTGGGGGGCAGGTCAGGGGGGTCAGGGGGGGGTCAGCCTGAAGCCTCTCTGGTCCCCGCACACGCTGCGGACGGGGTCCGAGACCCCCTGGGCTGGGGTGGGCGAACGACCTGGGTCGGCTTGCGCGGTCGAGGGGCTTAGGCGCCACCCCCCAATTGTACGGGGGCGGCCTAAGCCTTGAGTTTAGGGTCAAAAGAATGGCGTCCGAGGTTGGAGGTGGAGGGGGCAAATTGTAGGGGCTGCCTCCAAGAGGCGCGCTGGTTCAAACCGGACTCACAAGTTAAGGGTGCCACAAGATCCCTTTACCCCTCCTCCCCTTAACCCTAAACCCTAAACCCTAAACCCTAAACCCTGAACCCTAAACCCCAAACCCCAAACCCTAAACCCTAAACCCTAAACTCTAAACCCAAAACCGTAAACTCCGAACCCTAAACCCTTCCAAAGGGGGTCCAGGCGGCGCCCTCCACCATGCTGGTGGCGTGTCCCTGGGCGACTGCCGCGACCAGGTCTCGCAACCCCAGGCCAGCAGTCTCGATTCCTTGGCATAGATCCCCAGACCCTAAACCCTAGCCGTAAACCCTAAACCCGAAACCCCAAACCTAACCCTGATTCTTGGGCTCACAGGGGTTTACCGAACCCCAAGCCCTAAACCCTAAAGCTTAAAACCCTAGCCTTGGGGATCCGATTTCGGAAGCCTTCAACTGCCATCCCAAGGGGCGGTAGAAGGAATCGAGCTGAATGCGATAGGCGAACCTGCAGCGGCTTTCGTCATGGCTTAGGGGGTTGGGGGTTTAGGCTTTGGGGTTTGGGGTTTGGGGTTTGGGGTTTGGGGTTTGAGGTTTGGGGTTTGGGGGTTTGGGGTTTGGGGTTTGGGGTTTGGGGGTTTGGGGTTTGGGGTTTAGGGTTTAGGGTTTGGGGGTTCAGGGTTTAGGGTTTAGGGTTTAGGGTTTAGGGTTTAGGGTTTAGGGTTTAGGGTTTAGGGTTTAGGGTTTAGGGTTTAGGGTTTAGGGTTTAGGGTTTAGGGTTTAGGGTTTAGGGTTTAGGGTTTGGGGGTTCAGGGTTTAGGGTCTAGGGTCTGGGGTTTAAGGTTTGGGGTGTAGGGCTGGTTCCGACAGCTGTCTCTCAAGCCCCGACAAACTGGGAGCCGAAGTATCACAACGTGACACAAAACGCGAAGACCAACAAAAAATGCCTCAGGGCGTCTGAGGCTTCAAGAGTGCCTAGCCCTAAACCCTAAATCTTAAACCCTAAACCCTAAACCCTAGACCCTAGAACCCGAAACCCCCAAAAAACCGATGAATTAAAAAGTTTAGAATCTTAGAAGGCACCACAAGCCACCCGCCCCCCCCTTTCCATTCAACCGTGAGCCCCAAAAAAACCTACATCCCTAAGCCCCTCTGACCAACCCTCAAACCCAAACAGACCACAAATCCCTAAATGCCTAAACCCCAAATCCGTAAACCCTACATCCCAAAACCCCACATCCCTAAACCAAAAATCCCTAAATGCCACAAAAAAGCCGCAAACCTGAAATCCCGAAAACTCAAATTCCCAAAATCCCTAAACCCAAAATCCCTTAACCCAAAATCCAAAAATCCCAAAAAGTCCCTAAACCCTAAATCCCTAAATGCCAACAATCCTGAACCCTAAACCCCAAAACCCCAAATCCCAACTCCCTAAATACACGCACTCTTGCCCTAAATCCCTATACGTAAACCCCCAAAACCCTAAACCCTAAAATCACACAATTCCCAAACCCTAAGCCCTAAACCCTAAACCCCAAACCCAAAATCCCCAAAACCCTAAACACTAGCCCTAAATCAAAGCACTCTTGCGCGGCCCAGGGGGCAAGTCTGGCACTATCCGCGCGCCATGGAGTCGCCCAAAGGCCCTGCTTTTGGGGTTTAGGGTTTAGGGTTTAGGGTTTAGGGTTTAGGGTTTGGGGTTTAGGGTTTGGGGTTTAGGGTTTAGGGTTTAGGGTTGGCGTTTAGGGTTTCGGGGTTTAGGGCTAAAGGCTGTTGGTATAAGGCGGCAACATCCCAACCCCCCCTCAGCCACCGATCCCTGAGCCCCAAGGCCCTACACCTAAACAATAAACCCCGAAAGCCCGAAAGCCCTAAACCCCTAACCCCTAAACGCTAACCCTAAACCCTAAACCCTAAACCCTAAACCCTAAACCCTAAACTCTCAAGCCCCTGTAACTTGAAATTCTGAAAAAAACACCTAGGCATGACAAAACTCCTCGAAACCTCCCCTCCCTGAACCCCAAATTTCTCGACAAACCCCTACACCCTCACCAAGCCCCTCACCCACCCTAACCCTAAACCCTAAACCCTAAACCCCAAACCCTTGAAAGTTTGTGTGGAATTGGAGATGCTCAGGACTTCAAGGTATGGCTTGGTCTAGGGTGTGGGGGTTTAGGGTTTAGGGTTTAGGGTTTAGGGTTTAGGGTTTAGGGTTTAGGGTTTAGGGTTTAGGGTTGAGGGTTTAGGGTCTAGGGTTGAGGGCTTAGATTTGGCTTGCGGTGCTTGAGAACGTTTAAAATACGTAAACGCTCTTGCAACTTGACTTTTCCTCCGTTTTGCTTTCTCTTGATTGCCGTTTCAACAGTGGTCTGGGAATGGGCGCTAGGGGCTTAGGGTTTATAGGGTTGAGACGGTTTGGGGCGATAAAGCGCGCTGGGCTCACTCACATGGACATGCGGTAGCTCCTTATGTTCCAAGGGGAGTTTAGGCTTTAGGGTTTAGGGTTTAGGGTTTAGGGTTTAGGGTTTAGGGTTTAGGGTTTAGGGTTTAGGGTTTAGGGTTTAGGGATGCTATGCTTAGGGATGCTATGATTGCAGGATTGGTCCGTGTAGCTGTTGCTTGAGCGTTTCCAGCACAAGCCTGGGTGATTGCCCGACGAACATGGCAGCCAGCGAAAACACTGGCAGCGTACCTTGAGGTCAGGCGAAACCCTAAGCCCTAAGCCCTAAGCCCGAAACCCTAAACCCTAAACCCTAAACCCTAAACCCTAAACCCTAAACCCTAAACCCTAAACCCTAAACCCTAAACCCTAAACCCTAAACCGAAACCCTAAACAACCCTAAACCCTACAGCCTAAACAGCGCTAAGCCCTAAACCCAAAGCTTTAAACAACCCAAAACCCTACACCCTAAACCCTAAACCCTAAACCCTAAATGCCAAACCCTCAGCCCTGTTTACTAAAACCCTCAACCCCTACATCCCTAAACCCTAACCCTAAACCCTAAACCCTAAACCCTCAACCCCTACATCCCTAAACCCTAAACCCTAAACCCTAAACCCTAAACCCATGGCGCTGTGATGGATGAAGCCGCGGAGTTGACATTTTGGTGTTCGGGTTTAGGGTTTAGGGTTTAGGGTTTAGGGTCTAGGGTTTCGGGTTTAGGGTTTAGGATTTAGGGTTTGGGGTTTAGGGTTTAGGGTTTAGGGTTTAGGCCCAAAACCCCTTCAAAGGCAGCCGAGAAGCAGGGAGAAAAAACCGTACCTTGGATTGTTGGGGGGCGGGTGTCCCGAGAGGACCCAGAAAGATCCCAGAAGTGTCCAGCAAGGCCACTGATGCCAAAGCTAGAGCGTAGAGGTTTGGGGTTTAGGGTTTAGGGTTTAGGGTTTAGGGTTTAGGGTTTAGGGTTTAGGGTTTGGGGTTTGGGGTTTGGGGTTTGGGGTTTGGGGTTTGGGGTTTGGGGTTTGGGGTTTGGGGTTTGGGGTTTGGGGTTTGGGGCAAGGGGGCTTGCGGGCGTTTAGGGTCCACCACACCACAAACAATGAAACTGGTGATACTCATGCCACGATGCCAGGGCAGTGTAGCTCTCTCCCGCTCTCTCCCCTCCCTCTAGGGTCAGGGTTTAGGGTTTAGGGTTTAGGGTTTAGGGTTTAGGGTTTAGGGTTTAGGGTTTAGGGTTTAGGGTTTAGGGTTTAGGGTTTAGGGTTTAGGGTTTAGGGTTTAGGGTTTAGGGTTTAGGGTTTAGGGTTTAGGGTTTAGGGTTTAGGGTTTAGGGTTTAGGGTTTAGGGTTTAGGGTTAAGGTTTAGGGTTTAGGGTTTCGGGTCAAGAGTTTACGGTCGAGGGTTTAGGGGGCGTCAAGGGTTGCAGGGCTTTAGCGGTTTGAGGGTTTGGAGAGGTGGAGGGCTTGAGGGTTGAAAATGGAGGGTTTGAGGGTTGAGGGTTTAGCACCCGTGGCTCCCAAAGGACAGCAAATCTCATGAACCCCCACTAGATGCTGTCGACCTACATCCCCTAAGTACCCTAAATACCCTTAAGGCCTGAAGACCACTCGCCTCACAAAATTCAAGAGCATTGCACACCCTACCTACACCAAACCGTACACACCAAACCCTAAACCCCAAACCCTAAACTCCAAACCCCTAACCCTAAACCCTAAACCCTAAACCCCAAACCCTAAACCCTAAACCCTAAACCCCAAACCCCAAACCCCAAACCCCAAACCCCAAACCCCAAACCCTAAACCCCAAACCTTAAGCCCTAAAGCCCTAAACCCCCAAACCCCAAAACCCTAAACCCTAAACCCTAAACCCCAAACCCTAAACCCTAAACCCTAAACCCTAAACCCCAAACCCTAAACCCTAAACCCCAAACCGTGGGGCAGAGGAAGCGGGTCGTGGGATCCAGGAACTCCTCGAGTCGGAGCAACTCCGTTTCCTGAATTTAGGGTTTAGGGTTTAGGGTTTAGGGTTTAGGGTTTGGGGTTTAGGGTTCAGGGTTTGGGGTTTAGGGTTTAGGGTTTCGGGTTTAGGGTTTAGGGTTTAGGGTTTGGTGTTTAGGGCTTAGGGTTTAGGGTTTAGGGTTTCGGGTTTAGGGTTTAGGGTTTAGGGGGTCAGGCCATCAAGCTTGTTTCATGGGGCCTTGTAACGGAAGCCGAGGCCGGAAACCATGCACCTTACCCGAACCCTAAACCCTAAACCCTAAACCCTAAACCCTACACCCAGGACTTGGGACCCTGGAATCCTCGTTGGCTGTGAGCTTCGACGTGGGCTGCAAGACCACGTCCGTGAGCCCAAACTTTCGGTCGCTTTTGAGGGGCCCCCGCGGTTTAGGGTTTAGGGTTATAGGGTTTAGGAGTTTAGGGTTTCGGGTTTCGGGTTTAGGGTTTAGGGTTATAGGGTTTAGAGTTTGGGGCTTAGGGTTTGGGGCTAGGGGCTGAGGACTCAGGATTGGGGGTGGCAGAGGGGCGCTACCATCAAAGTCTGCACCCCCAACACCCCCCTCTACCCCCACAAACCCACTATGCGCCCTCCCCCCCTCGGCCCTCTATGCCCACTCTATGCCCCCCTATATACCCCCCTATACCCCCCTACGCGCAGATGAGCATCGGCGTCCGCAATCACCCACGGCCGACAAAAGAGCTCCATGTTGGCCCATGCGTCGCCTGGGCCGCTTCCAAACTCAGAGCATAGCCCTTGGGCGTTTGCTTAGAGTTTAAGGCTTAGGGTTTAGGGTTTAGGGTTTGGGGTTTAGGGTTTGGGGTTTAGGGTTTAATTAGGGTTTAAGCAACCAGAGAGAGCCTTCAGTCAAGAGCCGTGTCGGTTTATTGAGCTGCTTGCATCAGGTGGTCTGAGTCCGCTTGACACTTTGCGCCTAAACCCTAAACCCTAAACCCGAAACCCTAAACCCTAAAACCCTATGAACCCTAAACCCTGAACCCTGGTCCGCGGATAGCCGGCCCCCACCTTTCATGTGTGTTTCAGACTCGACCACAGGCATCCGGCTGCATACTTTTGTTTCGATATATCTTCTACAGGGTCCTGCTACGAACGCCGAAATTGGGTGGCACTTGGCATTGGTTTGCCCTCGTACACTGACAACAGCACGGAGACGAAACGTCTAGACCCTAAACCCTAAGCCCTAAGCCCTAAGCCCTAACCCCTAAACCCTAAACCCTAAACCCTAAACCCTAAAACCTAAACCCTAAACCCTAAACCCTCTTTTACTATGTATATTTAAACCCTAATGACCTTCGTGGGCAAGTGGTTTTTTTCTGGGCCCTAAACCCTGACCCCCTTCGTGGGCAAATGGTTTTTTTCCTGGGCCGTGCCTCCAAAAACACCCCAAATGAGGGGGACCCCAGGATCGGCCCGGGTCCCAGTTCAAAATGCGATTTTTTAGTACTGAAATCGACGCTTCTGGGTGGGCTCTCGTTTTCTGGATTTTTGATCAAAACCGAGCCTTTGGGCCCTAAACCCTCCCCCTTCGTGGGCAAATGGTTTTTTTCCACCCGGGGGGGCCCTAAACCCTGACCCCCTTCGTGGGCAAATGGTTTTTTTCCACCCGGGGGGGGCCTAAACCCTGACCCCCTTCGTGGGCAAATGGTTTTTTTCCACCCGGGGGGGCCCTAAACCCTGACCCCCTTCGTGGGCAAATGGTTTTTTTCCACCCGGGGGGGCCCTAAACCCTGACCCCCTTCGTGGGCAAATGGTTTTTTTCCACCCGGGGGGGCCCTAAACCCTGACCCCCTTCGTGGGCAAATGGTTTTTTTCCACCCGGGGGGGCCCTAAACCCTGACCCCCTTCGTGGGCAAATGGTTTTTTTCCACCCGGGGGGCCCTAAACCCTGACCCCCTTCGTGGGCAAATGGTTTTTTTCCACCCCGGGGGGCCCTAAACCCTGACCCCCTTCGTGGGCAAATGGTTTTTTTCCACCCGGGGGGGCCTAAACCCTGACCCCCTTCGTGGGCAAAATGGTTTTTTTCCACCCGGGGGGGCCCTAAACCCTGACCCCCTTCGTGGGCAAATGGTTTTTTTTAACCCTGACCCCCTTGGTGGGCAAATGGTTTTTTTCCACCCGGGGGGGCCCTAAACCCTGACCCCCTTCGTGGGCAAACGGTTTTTTTCCACCCGGGGGGGGACCCGGGGGGGGGCCCTAAACCCTGACCCCCTTCGTGGGCAAATGGTGGTTTTTTTCCATTTGGGGCATAGGGTTTAGGGCCCGTAGGGTTTGGGGCATAGGGTTTAGGGCTAAATTTTGCTTCCAAAACACCCCAAATGAGGGGGACCACAGGACGGCAAGGGCCCCAGTTAAAAATGCGATTTTTCAGTACTGAAATCGGGATTTTGACCAAAACCGAGCTTCACCGGCTTCAGGATTTCAAGTTTTTTCACGTTCTGTCAAGGTTTTTCAAAGTTTTTCAGTGTTTTTTAAAGTTTTCCAATGTTTTTCAGGGTGTTTCAGGGTTTTTAACCCTCAATTCTGATGACGGGCCACCCCGGCGACCTTTTCACAGCCTAGCTTTGGTCAAGGGGGGGTCGTATTTTCCAATGTTAAAGGCAAAACAATCTTCGGAGACCCCCCCTTGCCTCAAACTCCGAGCCCCCTTGAGAGGGAAAGTTTGCCTCACAAAACACCCCAAATGAGGGCGACCCCAGGATCGGCAAGGGTCCCAGTTAAGAATTGCGATTTTTTAGTACTGAAATCGACGGTTCTGGGTGGCCTGTCGTTTTCTGGAATTTTTGACCAAAACCGAGCCTCCTCCAATTCCGACCCCCCTTAAGAGGGAAAGTTTGCTTCCAACAAGTTAGATTTTAGGTTTTGGGCGGACTTTTGAGCTATAGGCCTACTGGAAATGTATTGAATGAACTTTGCATTTTCTCAATGTTATGGGTTTCTTGGGTGGGTGGGGTTTTTTTCCAACGCTTGACAAGCTGCTTGACTAGTGAAGGCTTGGACATGAGATGCTGAACCCTAAACCCTAAACCCTAAACCCAACCCCCCCTCCTGGCAACCCCACAAAACCCGAAGCTGAGACGTGTACTCTCATCGTCTTGCTGCGCCTGCCTGGGCGGGCTCACAACACCATAGGCGTAAGGTTCAGGGTTTAGGGTTTAGGGTTTAGGTTTAGGGTTTAGGGTTCAGGGTTCAGGGTTCAGGGTTCAGGGTTCAGGGTTTAGGGTTTAGGGTTTAGGGTTTAGGGTTTAGGGTTTAGGGTTTAGGGTTTAGGGTTTAGGGTTTAGGGTTTAGGGTTTAGGGTTTAGGGTTTAGGGTTTAGGGTTTAGGGTTTAGGGTTTAGGGTTTAGGGTTTAGGGTTTAGGGTTTAGTAGGGTTTAGGGTTTAGGGTTTAGGGTTTAGGGTTTAGGGTTTAGGGTTTAGGGTTTAGGGTTTAGGGTTTAGGGTTTAGGGTTTAGGGTTTAGGGTTTAGGGTTTAGGGTTTAGGGTCATAACCCATTGGTCCAGGGCGAAGAGGCTCGGAGTTTCAGGAGTGGGGCTTCAATGAGCCCTAACTCTGAACCCTGAACCCTGAACTAAGCCCTAAACCCTAAACCCGGCCTAAACCCTAAATTCTGAACCCTGAACCCTAAACCCCCAACCCTAAACCCTAAACCCTAAACCCTAAACCCTAAACCCTAAACCCTAAACCCTAAACCCTAAACCCTAAACCCTAAACCCTAAACCCTAAACCCTAAACCCGAACCACAAACCCGAGCAGTGAAGACGTGCTTGGGCCCAGGGTGCTCCTTCTCGCTGCTTTTGTTCACCCGATCCAGGTGGCCTCAGCCAGGCTGCTGGAGACAAAGAGAGTTTAGGGTTTAGGGTTTAGGGTTTAGGGTTTAGGGTTTAGGGTTTAGGGTTTAGGGTTTAGGGTTTAGGGTTTAGGGTTTAGGGTTTAGGGTTCAGGGTTTAGGGGTTAGGGGTTAGGGTTTAGGGTTTAGGGTTTAGAGGTGGAAGGATTGTAGATTTAGGGTTTAGGGTTTAGAGGTGGAAGGATGGTAGGGTTTAGGGTTTAGGGTTTAGGGTTGGAGGGTTTAGGGTTGCAGGGTAAAGGGTTGATTATAAGCCATATCGGGCCCACATACTTACTATGCAAGCCTCTTGGGGGGGGGGGGGGGGTTGGGGCTGTCCTAGAACTCATTCGTTCCATGATACTGTAGTCCAAAAGAACTCCCCAAACTTGAAGCGCACAAAGGCCAACAAGTCCGTGCAACGCCGAAGATCATCCTACTTCACCAACATCATAGCACAGTAACAAAATCAAAGAGGGTTTAGGGTTTAGGGTATTTTTCCTAAACTAGGGGAACCCCGTGAAACACCAGATAACAGAGAATCCTCTTCAAGAACCCCCCCCCCCCTAGAGGGTACCCCTAATTTCGGAAGCCCCCAAATTCCAAGCCTAGCTCCACACACTGCTGAGAACTGGCACTCTTCAAAGCAAGAGCTAGCCCGGGGCTCAGGGCTCAGGGCTCAGGGTTTAGGGTTTAGGGTTTAGGGTCTAGGGTCTAGGGTCTAGGGTCTAGGGTTTAGGGTTTAGGGTTTAGGGTTTAGGGTTTAGGGCTTAGGGCTTAGGGTTTAGGGCTTCGCCCGAATTCCCTGTAGAAATGTGGAGGCCCTGGCTCTCGAAGTCGTTCAAGAAACGGAGGACCAAGATGGTGTTGCGCACACCCTTCTCAGACTGCCTTGGGCAGTGTTTAGAGTTCAGGGGTTTAGGGTTTAGGGTTTAGGGCTTCGGGTTTTTAGGGTTTAGGGCTTAGGGCTTAGGGTTTAGGGTTTAGGGTATAGGGTTTAGGGTTTAGGATTTAGCGCGGTACTCTTGGTCGTGCACGACGAAATTGGTTAGGGTTCTTGGGTTCCTGGAAGAGCATAAAACTAAATACTGGGTTTAGGGTTTAGGGTTTAGTTTTTAGGGTTTAGCGTTTAGGGTTTAGGGTTTAGGGTTTAAGATTTAGGGTTTGGGGCTAGACCCTTCGGGGGGCGGTGGGGGAGGGGGGTGGTGGCAGAGGAGAACCCTCGGTTACCTAAACCTCCCAAATGCCAACCAGAGCTTTCAAAAACCACCACACGCGAACTCCGGAACCCTCAAACCCCTAAACCCTAAACCCAAAAT
>CAJNDS010001902.1:350000-402500 GCA_905221605.1 Symbiodinium natans
CACCCTCAAACCCTTAGCCTAAACCCTAAGCCCTAAACCCGAAACCCTAAGCCCTAAGCCCTAAACCCTAAACCCTAAACCCCAGAAGGAGCGATTGGCCTGGGTATAGGGCACCTTCGGGAAGTGGGTGGTTGAGGGTCCACTGAAAAGGCCGTTTCAGACTCACCCTCAAGCCCTTAGCCTAAACCCTAAACCCTAAACCCTAAACCCTAAACCCTGAACCCTATAGACCATAACTTTAAACCCAGGACAAACCTCAGACCCCTAAAACTTTAACCCCTCCGCTTTTCCCCTGCGCCCCTCACCACGCCACCCGCCGAAAAGCAGAAGTTCAAAAACCTAACTTGGGATGTTCCCCCTTATACTAACAGCCCTTAATCGGGAATTTTAGCACCCCCACTATAATCTAAAAGTCCTTAATAGGGATTTTCGTGCCCCCAAGTATAATCCCTGTTAAGGACGGTTAGTATAAGGGGGGAACATCCCAACAAGTAACTTTGGCAAATAAAGAAGTGAAAAGGATAAACACGAAACCCTAAACTCTAAACCCTAAACCCCAAACCCTAAGCACGAAGAGGAAAGAAGTAGAATGGCGGCCTATGAACCGGGCCATTGGCGATCGGTAGGAGTCCTCCGAGCAAGACAAAGGCCGTGCGCGTGGGCGATGGTTGGGTCCCTAAAGCCTAAACCCTCGCCCTAAACCCTAAACCCTAAATTCCCACCCGGCCTGCTTAGGCCGTACCCACCCCCCCAGTGCCTGGACCCCCAGTGCCTGGACCCACACCTTACTGGATGGACAATGGGTGGAGTGGTCGAACAGAGAGCCCCTAGGGCTCGCCTCGCCCAGCTGACGCTGGGCCACCCGGCCACAGGAGTACTCCGATACTCCCCTTGATGGGAACAGCCGATACTCCCGAGACCCCCTGGACGTCGGCCCGAAAATCCTGAAATCTGGGGTACCCCTTCCAAACCCAAAAACCCCCTTTCCTGCCCGACCCCCCCCCTGGCCTCGCTACCTTTTGTAGGGAAAGCAATGGTGGGAATTGAGGGTGACAGCCCTAAACCCAAAGGGCAGTGGTTTGGGCGGTGGCCTGTGAAAGCTCACAGCGGGTGGGGAGAAAGAACCCAGCACCAATGAAATTGTTGGATACATTGATTCGCGTGACATGCCGCCCCCCCACACCCCCTGGGTGTGTAGGGGCGCCATTTACACATGGCACTTACTGCCGCTGCGCGGCGAGACGCCCTAAACCCTAAACCCCAAACCCCAAACCCCAAACCCCAAACCCCAAACCCCAAACCCCAAACCCCAAACCCCAAACCCTAAACCCTAAACCCTAAACCCAGGATTTTTCGGGCTTTTTGCATTGGCTTTCAGGGTTTAGGGCTTATGGCGAGCTCCTTGGCTTGTGTGGGCGGTTTAGGGGTTAGGCGGAGGGCTCTCCATCTTTGCGAGTTTCAGGAAGGTGTAGGCGCGTGTGCGCTCAGGGTTGAGGGTGGTGTTTCGGGACTTCTATACAAGATTTTAGGGCTTAGGCGGGGCTAGGGGATTTGGGCTTCCATTAGGCCTCTTGGTCTTCAGGGTTTAGGGGTGTTAGGGAGGGGTTTGGGAGGGTTTACGGTTTAAGGCTTTGGGTTTAGGGAGCTGTGGGCTGCGCGGCTTGGGTTCTCGCAGGTTCAAAAAGGCGGATCAGGGGGTAGGATTTGGGCCCTAACCCTGAACCCCCCCCTTTACGGCCCCCCTACAACCCCAGGCACCCCTGGCCAGCTACACCCCTCCCTACAGCGCCCACACCCCTAAAAACCCCTAAAACCCATAGCCCTAAAGCCACAAAAAAAAACCCTGAAGCCCCAAAGGCCCCTGAAGCCCCCGAAGAGCCCTTACCCCTAAATTCCTAAACAGCCTCTAAACAGCCCCCTCAGACCACCTACAACCCCCAAAACCCCTAAAACCTCTACAACCCCTAAAAACCCCTAAAACCCCCAGAACCCGTAAGCCCCTCAAATCCCTAAAGCCCCTCAAACCCCAAAGCCTAAACCCTAAACCTTAAACCCTAAACCCTAAACCCTAGACCCTAAACCCTAAACCATGAACCCTAAACCCTAAACCCTAAACCCTAAACCCTAAACCCTAAACCCTAAACCCTAAACCCTAAACCTAAACCCTAAACCCGAAACCCCCCAAAGCCAAGTCCCGGGCAGCTAGCGCAGCCCGCGGCTGCCTTGCCACGCAGGCGACTTCCCGCAGTTTGTCCTCCGGGCTGCTTGAGAGGGTTTAGGGTTTAGGGTTTAGGGTTTAGGGTTTAGGGTTTAGGGTTTAAGGTTTAGGGTTTAGGGTTTTGGGTTTAGGGTTTAGGGTTTAGGGTTTAGGGTTTAGGGTTTAGGGTTTAGGGTTTAGGGTTTAGGGTTTAGGGTTTAGGGTTTAGGGTTTAGGGTTTAGGGTTTAGGGTTTAGGGTTTAGGGTTTAGGGGGCGCTTGTAGGGGTGTTAAGGGCTTAAGGGTTTTAGGGGCTTTAGGGGTTTCTAGGGTTTTTGGGACTTGGCGTTTTGAGGTTTTTGGGCGTTTAGGGTTTTTAGGCTCTTTGGGACTTGGCTTCTTTAGGGTTTGGGGAGTTTAGGGTGCTTAGAACCCTAAACCCTAAACCCTACACCCTAAACCCTAAACCCTAAACCCTAAACCCTAAAACGTTTTACGTCTTTAACAGGTTTCCGGGCTTCCTGAAACCTCTACCAAGCCCCAGGTCCCTGCATTCAAGAATGCCAGAGACCCTGACCCCCCGCATCCCAGCGACTTGGGTTTAGGGTTTAGGGTTTAGGGTTTAGGGTTTAGGGTTTAGGGTTTAGGGTTTAGGGTTTAGGGTTTAGGGTTTAGGGTTCAGGGTTTAGTGTTTTGGGTTTTAGGGTTTAGGGTTTGGGGTTTAGGGCTTAGGGCTTAGGGTTTTGCAACCCAAACACCAAACTCAAACATTTGCCGCTTAAGGTCTGGGGTTCTGGGTTTAGGGTTACGGTTGTTCATCTGGCTGATTCGTCTTCCCCCGTCCTGGGCTAAATGTCTCGACGCAGCAACACTGGACAGAAGCCGTTGCATCTGCGACGCCTTGTCAGCGATACACACCTGGGCTGCCCATCCAACAACCTGTAGGGGTTCTACCTTGGACCCTTAAGGTTGTACCCTTGGGTTTTGGGATCCCTTTTTAAGGATCCCTAAGGGAATATAAGGGCCATATTAGGAGTATATCAAGGGGAACCTTTAGGGGTACCACCTTAGGGGTCCGAGTCTGAATCCCTTGACCAATGAGGAAAGTGCAAAGCATAAGCCGGGCAAACTCCTGAACGTGGACGGGGCAAAACTAAAACGTGAAGCCAGAGGAAATCCCAAACCTGATGCACTGGCAACATGGACGTCACCATGGTCAGCCATGGGTGCGCTCCCTACATGGGAACAACATGGATGCACTGGCGCCACGGACGGAGGCTCGAACCTTAGTTGCTGAGTTCATAGGCCCCAAAAAAGTGTAGGTTATAGTATCCCAAAAAGTGTAAAGGGCACTCACTCCGCGACTAAGAAATCTTCATTCCTAACATGCAAGGATCTTGGTGGAGTAACCATGTTAAATTAAGGGTACCTTTTCCTGGGTTGTCTATTGGACTTTGCAAGGGAACCTTGAACCCAAAAAAAGGGCAACGCGCACCACTGGGCTACCCAAAGGGAAAGAGGAACTGAAGCTTCCTTTGACTAGGCCCAGGAGCTACCCTAGGAATGATAAAAGGGTGCCCTTTCTGGTCGAAACGGGCTTAGACGGGAACCCTAAACCCGAAAAAAGGGGAAAAAGGGCCCACGAAACCCGAAAAATAAAATGCGCCCTAAACCCTAAACCCTAGTTCCTAAACCCTAAACCCTAGTTCCTAAACCCTAAACCCCAATGCAGTCCTAAACCCCACACCCTAAACCCTAAACCCTAAACCCTAAACCCTAAACCCTAAACCCTAAACCCTAAACCCTAAACCCTAACCCCTAAACCCTAAACCCTAAACCCTAAACCCTAAACCCTAAACCCTAAACCCTAAACCCTAAACCCTAAACCCTAAACCCTAGCCCTAAACCCTAATGCCGTCCGAAGTTCGCCCTTCGCTTTCCGAGGGGCGTTTTTGCCCCTTCCAGGCCGCCACGCTTTGAGACAGATGAAGCTGCGGTAGGGTTTAGAGTTTAGGGTTTAGGGTTTGGGGTTTGGGGCGCTTTGGTGCCTTCATTTCTCGTTTTGGTTTAGGGTTTAGGGTTTCGGGTTTAGGGTTTAGGGTTTAGGGTTTAGGGTTTAGGGTTTAGGGTTTAGGGTTTAGGGTTTAGGGTTTAGGGTTAAGGTTTAGGGTTTAGGGTTTAGGGTTTAGGGTTTAGGGTTTAGGGTTTAGGGTTTAGGGTTTAGGGTTTAGGGTTTTAGGTTTAGGGTTTTAGGGTTTAGGGTTTAGGATTTAGGATTTAGGGTTGAGGGCATCCGAGGTCCGAGGCCCTGAACCCCCTTGCGTCTCGCGACTCATCACCTTCCACAACAAACCTGAACCCCCCAAACCCCTGTACGGTTTAGGGTTTAGAATTTAGGGTTTAGGGTTTGGGGTTTGGGGTTTGGGGTTTGGGGTTTGGGGTTTGGGGTTTAGGGCTTAGGGTTTAGGGACCCTGAAAGCAAACCCCTAAAGAGCCCACAACCCTACACCTACACCCCCCTAAAACCTAAACTCCAACCCCTAAACCCTCAAGCCCCTGGAACTTGAAATTCTCCAAAACACAAACTCCTGAACCCTAAACCCTAAGCTCCTGAACCCTAAGCCCTAAATCCTAAACCCGAAGTATTGGGGCTTCAGGGTTTGGGGCTATATTTGTGCGCCAAGCTCACACTCAACACAACTACCCTAAACCCTAAACCCTAAACCCGAAACCCTAAACCCTAAACCCTAAACTCCTAAGTGCAGGTATTTAGAAGCTTGTGAAATCTTCTAGTTGTCTCCCACCGTTGGAGACTGGGCTGCGACTGGAATCGGCGTCTCGCGCCCAGCGAACTTGTGCCCCAGAGACAAGAAAACCCTAAACCCCAAACCCCAAACCCTAAACCCTAAACCCTAAACCCTAAACCCTAAACCCTAAACCCGAACCCCTAAAACCCTTGAGCTCCCCCGCAGCGGCCCCCAAAATCCATCGCACCCTGTTTTGGGGTTGGCTACTTTGTAAGGGAACCTTGAACCCAAAATGGGATACTGCGCACCACCTGGGCGACCAAAAGGTGGGGTTTGGGTTTCGTTTCTGATTGCGGGGTTCTAGCCCTAACCCCTAAACCCTAAACCCTAAGCCCTAAGCCCTAGACCCTAAACCCTAAACCCTAACCCTCAGTCGCTAGGCATCTCAAGCAGAGCCTTTGATGCTCTTCCTTCTCCGGGAGGAAGAAATTCTCTTTTCCTGGCAGGCTTCGGGTCTTCGACCCCTAAACCCTAAACCTAAACCCTAAACCCTAAACCCTGATACCCTGATACCCTAATACCCTAAACCCTGAACCCTGAACCCGAATACCCTAAGACAAGTACACCCGATTCGGGTTCCCCGAAGAAGGGGGGCCTCTATACATTAGGGTTTAGGGTTTGGGGTTTGGGGTTCTAGGGTTTGGGGTTTTAGGGTTTAGGGTTTGGGCTTTACGGTCTCTAGTTTTTTTAGGTGTTCCTCAAAAAGGGACCACACTACACGGAAGGCCCCATCTTGCATCCTAGCACGTCCTTGCATCCCCACCGCACTGGCACGCGTGACACATGGTTTGAAGGTTCGAGGGTTGAGGGGCGAAGGTTAATGATGCAGGCTAACCCTAAAGGCTGTCAGCGAGGAAATGGCCTTGGCTATCTCTTAGTCTTACCCCTCCCGAAACCCTATACAACACCTTGACGCTTAAGTCCTGCATCCTTCCCCCCTTCCCCGCCCCTCCCCATGGGTTTAGCGGTTAGGCCGGGGTTAGGGCCGTTTGGGGTCTAGGGTTTAGGATTTAGGGTTTAGGGTTTGGGGTTTCGGGGGACCCTAAACCCTAAACCCTAAACCCTAAACCCTGAACCCAAAAAAGAAGGCAGCGCGAGCCGGCGGGGCCGGCTGGTGCGGCGTAGAGTTCGGGACAGAGGTTCAAATTCTCTGCCTGCCCAAAGGGGCTTGGTTTAGGGTTTCGGGTTTAGGGTTTAGGGTTTAGGGTTTAGATTTAGGCTTTTAGGGTTTAGGGTTTAGGGTTTAGGGTTTAGGGTTTAGGGTTTAGGGTTTAGGGTTTAGGGTTTAGGGTTTAGGGCTTAGGGCTTAGGGTTTAGGGTTTAGGGTTTAGGGTTTGGGGTTTAGGGTTTAGGGTTTGGGGTTTAGGGTTTAGGGTTTGGGTTTAGGGTTTAGGGTTTAGGGTTTAGGGTTTAGGTTTAGGGTTTAGGGTTTAGGGTTTAGGGTTTAGGGTTTAGGGTTTAGGGTTTAGGGTTTAGGGTTTAGGGTTTAGGGTTTAGGGTTTAGGGTTTAGGGCTTAGGGCTTAGGGCTTAGGGCTTAGGGCTTAGGGCTTAGGGTTTAGAATTCAAAATTTAGGGTTTAGGGTTTAGGGTTTCGGGTTTAGGGCTTAAGGCTTAGGATTCTGGGTTTAGGGTTTAGGGTTTAGGGTTTAGGGTTTAGGGTCTAGGGTCTAGGGTTTAGGGTTTAGGGTTTAGGGGTTGATAAGTTTAGAGGTTTAGGTGTTTAGGGTTTAGGAGTTTAGGGGTTAGGGTTGAGGGGTCTAGGAGCATAGGGCTTAGGGGTTTAGGGTTGAGGGTTTAGGGTTCAAATTCTCTGCCTGCCCAAAGAGGCTTGGGGGGCCTTAGGGCTTCGGGCTTTGGGGCGGCTTTTGGGGTTTAGGGCTCAGGGTTTAGGGTTTAGGGTTTTGGGGTTTAGGGTTTAGGGTTTAGGGCTAGGGTTTGGGGTTCTGGGGGCCGGGCCAACGCCGGGGCTGTTTGACGAGTACGGGGTGTTTAGGGGTTTTGGGGTTTAGGGGTTTAGGGGTTGGCTTAGGGGCTTAGGGGTTTAGGGGCTTAGGGGTTTAGGGGCTTCTTTGCGTCAGGTTTTAGGAGGTCCGGCGCATTTGGAGTTCAGAGGGGTGTTGGGTTTAGGGCTCCTGAACCTTGCATCCCAACTCTCAACCCTAAACCCTAAACCCTAAACCCTAAACCCCAAAGCCTGAGCTCTAAACCCCAAGCTTTTGGACCCCCAGCCTCAAACCCTCAACCCGATTACGCCCGAAAGCCCTCAACCCGAAACCCTAAACTCACCGAGAGTTGGCAACCCTAACCCTAAACCCTGAACCCTAAACCCTAAACCCTAAACCCCAACCCTAAACCCTAAACCCTAAACCCTAAACCCCAAACCCCAAACTAAACCCTAAACCCTAAACCCTCTACGCCTCAAAGGATCGCATCAACGCGTGGAGCCCGGCGTCGTCGTAGCGGATGGCGGGGGACGCCACCATGACTGCACAGGTGGCGTTTTAGGTTTTGTTTTTCCTTCTGAAAAAAAGGGGTTTTGGGTTTTTGTTTGAGGGTGTTAGGGCTTATTCCGGTTTTTGGGGGGTTTTTTAAAGAGGTTTTGGGTTTTTTCAAGGGTTTTGGAAGGGTTGTTGGGGGCTTTGGGAGATTTTTTTGGTGATAGTAATATTCAGAGCGTACATTCACCTCACCTATCGCCAAACAAGTTCTGGTTTCCTAATGTGAAAATAAAGGGCAACCCATGAGGCGTGGATGGTGCGCCCACAAGCCCGTATAAAATCCGTAAATTTACCTGTGTTTAATGATTTGTCTTTCTTCTGATCGTTCTTGCTACATCATGTATTACTACTTTGATCCTAATTTCTGTATTTTACAAGGAAACCAAAAGGCAGGAATGTTGTCCACTTAGTCATGGAAGATCAAATTACTGTTGCTATCACGCACTACACGCAAGTTCTTTTGCCGTGCACGCAAAGCCCACATGTTAACTGCGATGTAGTCCCTGTCATCGTGCTTTGTGCCGACCACTACTTCTGAGGGCGGCACAGGCAACAGGACATGTTAGCTGCTAAATTCGGGTGGCTCTTCGTTCCTTGCCATTCAATATCAAAAAACACACATGGTCGTTTAGTATGCTTAGCCGACCCTACTTAAAGATCTTGTTGTTGGCCCGTGTTGCGTTCACTTGTTCATGCGTCTCATAAATGGAATCACTTAGTTCTCTACACAACATTAACGAACAGGAGTGAAGAAGATAAGAATACCAATATGCCCGTCCTGGAAGAGAATAATTTAAAAGACAGGAACCATTAATAAGACCAACAGACCCCATCATCAAGGTCTCAATGGTTGGTTGCATGTGAAACTCACGGTCTTAGATCTATTATTAGTACTACCTGGACGTGAGGCAAAAGACTCCAGATGTTGAATCATTCGATATCAGTACCCTAAACCCTAAACCCTAAACCCTAAACCCTAAACCCTAAACCCTAAACCCTGTTGAAGACATGAGGGAAGGCACTTCTACGTGTGGAAGCCGAGGCTATTCTAACACGATGTCGGCGTGAATCATTTTGGGAATCCTATGGGCATGCTGCATTGTAAAACGCACACCCTTCCTCATCCTTGGCCCTAGCTTGTCTCTGATGCTTCAGGAGATGCAGTGGCGTGGGAAGGCTGCGGAGTCAGAGCCCAGCTTGGAGGGTCCCAACCAAAACCCAGCCAGAATATGGCCCCGCCGGCAATGCAAGCTCCTGACTGCCACAGTGTCAGCCCCTTCGGCCCCACGTTAATCATAGACTGGGTGGCCATTGCGGAGAGAAGGCTTGGGGGAATGCTTTGTGCTAAGATCTCGAACGATGCCGCCATGCCAGCACAGTCTTCCAGAGGTTCAAAAAACAGGACGTTGGTGGAAGCCCAGGCCATCATCAGCACGCTCGCCTGCAGAAAGGAGCCAACCAGGTAGCACCATAAATGATCGGAGAAGAAGAGGCCGAGAACCAACGAGATGATCCCAGAGAGAGCCAGAAGCGACAAAGTAACTTGACCCAAGCGGCGGACACTACCTAGCTGAACTCGCTCGATCGACACGCCGCCAAGTCCACACAAAGCGCCAAACAGGAGCATGACGGTGGAGGTTGCCATGACAGATCGACTGAAGCTTACCTCCATCAAGTAGCTGACGTTGGCGTTAAATGTGAAATATTGCCCCAAAATGCAACTCTCAGTCAGCAGCAAGCAAAGAAGATGCGGATCCAGGATGCGCGCCACATTCTTCCAATAGCTCTCATTGCTGCCCTCGGGGCACGATTCCACCATGGCCCAAAAGGCGTATGCCGCCAGCAGCCCCCAGACAACTGCCAAGCCAAAGAAGGAGAGGCGCCAGCTGAGGTAAGCTGCGCACATTCCGCCATACCTACACTCCCCTTACAACCCTAATGAACGCATTATTTTTGTAATATCCTCTTGGGTTTATGTCAACAAAAACAAACAAAATTCCCAAGGAAGATGTAGATACAGAGGGGCGACAGCGGTACCAACAATGGCCGTCATCTGCAAAGCCGCCATGACCCTGAAGCGCTCTGTCGGGTTGGGGAAGTAGTCCCGGGCCATGGCAAACAACACTGGCTCGACTGATTCCCCCATGCCTTTAGGGTTTAGGGTTTAGGGTTTAGGGTTTAGGGTTTAGGGTTTAGGGTTTAGGGTTTAGGGTTTAGGGTTTAGGGTTTAGGGTTTAGGGTTTAGGGTTTAGGGTTTAGGGTTTAGGGTTTAGGGTGTATGGTTTAGGGTTTAGGGTTTAGGGTTTAGGGTTTAGGGTTTAGGGTTTAGGGTTTAGGGTTTAGGGTTTAGGGTTTAGGGTTTAGGGTTTAGGGTTTAGCAAATAGGAGCCTTGCAGAATGCGAGCAGCGATGAACCACTCGATCCGCCCAGCACATGCGCAGCACAAGCTAGCCAGGCTCAGCAGAACAACGCATGCCAAGACGACCGGCCGTCTGCCAATGCGGTCAGACAAGCCTGCGCTGATAAGCCCAAAGATGGACTTCACAACCAAGTTCAATTGAACCGTACCACTCATCAACGTCTGTGAGCCGGCAAGATCTGACTCCATCTGTGGCAAACTCGGCACGTACTGGTCTGTGCTAAAGTAAATGAAGGCATAGACAACTCCCATATAAATCACCCAGCTGTTTGGACACGCCTGCGGAGCGTGAGACTCCTGGGGTGCTTTGGAAGGCACACCAACCAGGCAGAAGCGACTGGAGGCCATGAAAAACCCAAGGTACACGAAGACAACGCAGTACTTGCTCATATTCTCGAGAAGGCCAGGTATCTTGACACTTTGAACATGCACGCTGCCATCTAAATGTCTCTTGATGAGGAAAAACTTCCTTTTTGGCCCAGTAACGGCATTGCAGTAAGTGTTACCCCTTTTTCGGGCTGGCTACTTGAGAAGGAGAACCTTGAACAAAGCAAAACAAAAAAAGGGGCAAGAGGGTACCACACTGGGCGACCAAGCATCTCAGCTGCATCCCATAGTGGATGAACTCCTTGGTTCTGCGGTGCCGGCATTTCTTTGGCTTGCGCGCCCGCCTTTTGCGCGCGCGGCGCCCAGCGCCGGCCCGCTGTCGCTTGAAGGAGCATGTTCCCACTGTTTTCATGGAGCCCTGGGCTGCAACCGGTGCATGCATTTCCTTGGTAGCCCAGTAGCCGTACTATAGCAAGGGCTCCCTTTTTTTTTTTTTTTTTGGGGGGGGGTTGGTTTCTATATGAGGGAAATTTGAACCCAAAAAATCGGGAAAAGGGTGCCACTGGGCTGCGAATCTTCCTTCGCATCCACCACGCCACACCAGACTCAACAGAAGAGTTTTCTGGAAAACTAACATCGCCCCACGTGCCATTCGGTATCCGCGGGCTTGAGCCTGAGCCACTTGAGTGACAGAAGAGTGCTGTTGCAGCTCATGTGAGGGTTGTTGCTTCAAGAAGCATCCGATGAACTTGTTGATCATCGATGTTTTGTTGCCGTCTCGCTGACATTCTCTTTCCTACTGCTCCCTAAACCCTAAACCCCCAATCCCTAAACCCTATGACCCCCCCCCCCCCCACCTGTCCCCCAAGGGGCCCATCATTTCGATCGACCCTATTTCAAGCTGCCGCAAACCCCCCAAAAACAGCTGCAAGGGGACACCCACCAGGCTGGTCTATGTCCGCTTCATCTGCGCTCCGTCGCTAAGGAACTCAATACATTCTAGGCAAGTACATTAATGTCTATGCACACGGTGTAGGTATAGCACATAGCTACTATAGACCGGTCACTTCTCGGTAAGCATACAAACAACAATATGCGTGTCCGCGTTTGAAACCCTAAACCCTAAACCCTAATTGCTGAGGCCCACGCTGCTGAACCGACTTCCCGTCGAGAAGCGCTCGCACTTTTTACTTGGAGGTGCCAACAGAGTTGATTAGAATCACATTAATCCGGGCTCTCAGAGCCCTCATAGCGATGCGGATCCCAGGACTCACTCAAGCTGAAGGCATCGTCCTCAAATGGTGCTTTGAGAGATTCAAGGCCTGGGATGAGCAGCTGCTGGTTCAATGCCGTGGCGGCGGGGTGGCGGTGGTAAGACTTTGAGCCCCGAGCGTCGGTTCGCACCTGCTGCATGAAGGTCTTGGAGAGGGGACGTTCCTGAAGCAGGAGGCTGGCTCACCAATGTTATCCTCATTGCTGAGGCCCACGCTGCTGAACCGACTTCCCGTCGAGAAGCGCTCGCACTTTTTACTTGGAGGTGCCAACAGAGTTGATTAGAATCACATTAATCCGGGCTCTCAGAGCCCTCATAGCGATGCGGATCCCAGGACTCACTCAAGCTGAAGGCATCGTCCTCAAATGGTGCTTTGAGAGATTCAAGGCCTGGGATGAGCAGCTGCTGGTTCAATGCCTCCCCCACCCACCCCTGCGGCTCGACGATAGAGAAGCGCCATGAGCACCAGGTGAACGATTTCCAAAGGGCGGGCTGGGAGGGAAGCTCCAGGAGCCGGCGTGGGCGGCGGACTGGGCACGAAGGACGGGTCCGTGAGGTAGGGCGGTGCTGTTGAAGGCACCACGTTGGGCCACCCCATCCAACTTTCTAGGAGCTCCACCAGTTGCAGCTCCAGCTCAGTCACTGCCAGGGAGGCATGGGAGATACCCATGCGAACTTCTTGCCACAGCTCATGGGCCACACGTCCAAGCACCAGAATCATGGCTCGACAAAGCAACCGTATGATCATGGAGGCCAAGAGGGCGACGAGCCTGGGGCATATCAGCACGAGGAGGAGAACCGCACAAGTCTTCCAAAGGCGAAGAGGACGAAGGAGCCAGGACCATACCATCTGGCGGACCTGAGGTTCCTGAGCCGCCACTGAAGTTGAACCACGTCGCGCCAGAGCGCCTCGGAGAGGGCGGGGTTCCACGGGCTGTGGGCCCTCTAAAGTGTCTGCAGCACGGACTTCACCAACATCAGGGCGTAGACCTTCCAATAAGCTAAGCATGCGACAGAGCGCCGCCGTGAAACGACGCGCGTTGGATCCACTTCTCCATCGCGAAGCTGACGCCCAGGAGGAAGCATCTGCCACCACCTCTGAAGCTGACAGACCCGGCTCAATTTCCTCAGGCCCTAGCTGGGCCGCGGCTTGCTGCAAAGCATGCCGGACTGTGGTGGCCGCCGCAGTCCTTTGACCCTCCTCTGCATCGGCTTGGGGACGCCCGGCTGCACCTGGCACCAGATCACCAACGCCTCGGCTTTGCTTTCCACCCTCCGGAGCCTTGCCCCTGATCCTGCTAGTCGGTCGCCGCGAAATCCCGCCTTGATCCATTTTCAGAACCACGTGCCGCCGCAGACCAAACTGAAGAAGAAACTGAAGAAGCCTTGGGAAAAGACGCGTGGTCCTGCCCTCAAGCACCTCCAGAGCGTCCGCCAAATTCTCGCAAAGCACGAAAAATGCGGGCAGACATAACCCTCCAGTCTACAGGTCACTGCTAAGGAGAAACTGCGCCGGCAAGTGAGGAGGCTGCTGCAAAAGATGCACAAAACGTTGGGCGCTCTCCAACTTTCGTCGACCCTCCTCAGGCGCCTGCTGTGCGATGTGGACGCTCAAAGCTTCGTGGATGTAGCTTTTTAAAGACTCCAGTGACTTCCACCTCCCCATGAACTGCAATTGTGGGATGTTCTGGTTGACGCGGTAGTGATGCGTCGCCCCCCCCGCTCTAAAAGAAGACGGCGTATACTTGCAACCCTCGAGGCTCAGACGACGCAGCGCCTCCTTCATCCGCTCTCCCCAAAGCCTGCGAGACATCGGAAAGACCAGCTGGTTTGGCCGAAGAGCTGCCGTCCACCAGGACAACCAAAGTACCACAGCAACCTCCTTAACTAATACCATCTGAGTGCGATATGTGCGACGAGTTTTTGGCTTTCGGATGAGGATCACTAAGCCCAACGCAGCCTCCCCCATAGCCACAGCCTCCGGGAAGGCCAGATCCTTCTTTCGAAGGTTCACCACCTCGCCAGGCCTCATCAAGCCCCAGAAAGCCAACCATGAAGCAAGCATGGTAGCCCACCAAATCCGCCGAGCCCAACCCGTGACCTTCTGGCCCTCGCTCAAGCACGTCAGAAGAAGCCCCTGCAGACCCACATGTGTAATTGGGACCCTGGACCTGCTGGGCATGAGAGCTCTCCAACCTCGAATTGACGCCCAGGTAGCCCTCAGCATAGCACCTGCCACATTAAGTCGACGCTGAACTCCAAGAACACCTACAGAAACCCAATAGACCTTCTCCCCCTCGTCATATGCAACCTCGATGGCTCGAGACAATGCGTAGTCAATGCTCCTGGCTGAAGACGACCTCCTCAAACGCATCCCCAACCGCGAACACAAAGCTAGAAGCCACAAAGCTGCATCCTGTAAGTTCCTCCTATAGGCCAGTGTGAGGCCTGCGTTCTGCAGGCATCCGGTCATGGCACCAGCTCACGTAGGCCTGGGCAACGGCGTCACACAAAGAGCGAGGGTAACTCCCGGCAAGTTTGGCTCGAGCACCCCGAAGCGGAGGTCCATGGCCGGGACATCCCGGGCAAGTACGTACAATGCGGCTGAACCATGGAGCCGTGGTGAGGATTCGAGTCGGCTTTTTGTATGGTAATTCTCCCTCTGCGACACTGCTATAGGCACACATGTGGAGCTCGTGCATTGTGACCCCGGCCTTCGCCCGCAACAGCTCAATCTCCCGAAAAAGCCAACCGTAGCTGCCCTTGGGGTGCTCAAGAAAGAAAGGAATCCCTGCTTTCAAAGCAAGCTCAGCCAGTGCGATGGCCCTCCTCCACAAGAGATTTCCGAGAGCCGTGCGTGGGTTGCTTGCATCCCCCTCCGGCTGGCCTTTGGTGCGAAGGGGGCCCCCGGCGCCCAAATTCGTGAGGGGCGAAAAGGAACTACACGGGGGCGACAGCCAAACCCAAGCAACAGCCCTGGTTCTAATGAGCTCAGCCCAGCACTCCTCCAGAGCGTCCTTGCCGTAGAGGAGGTCGACAGGGCCCAGCATGGCGCAGCCTGCACGTATGAAAGCTGCTGTTAGGACCGCGGTTCCTGTAAACACTTCAAGCCCTGGCAGTGCAAGTTTGTCTCCACCTACTCCAAAGCGTCGAAGCCAGCGGGGAGGATCTCGAGGGACTGGAAGCGGGGTAAACCGTGAAGGGTAGTCTCCGGGGTTCGAATGTGTTTCTATCCACAAGATGCCAAAGGAGACGTTGCCAAGAATGAGAAAAGGTAGAAGACTACGAAGGCAACCATTCAACCGAAACGAACTTGACCTGCCCTTTGCAAAAGCCCCTACACATACCCGACTGTCGTTCAAGCAAATCTTGATCATCCCGTGGTTGGCCGGGTCCGAGGCAAGGCTGGCGAGCTCCTTCTTGAGGGCGCGTGCCTCTTGCAAGTTTATATGGGAGGTTTTTCGAAAATGGTACGAGGACGCCACGTTCCAATCCAAGCACTCTCCACACACACTGGCGAAGATAGAAGGTTCCTTTGGCTCACCAACCTCGATCTCGAAGTCAGTCGTTCGGTCCAGTCGGACTGCTTCACCTCGGTGCTCCGACAGTCTCCACAGTTCACGTGCTAGAGCTTCAGGCACCTGAGCAACGACGGCCCCGCCCGAAGTCGGTGTCGCGTCCGTCGCCAAAACCTCTTCGGAGATCCACCTGCGCATGCTGGTGTAACAGAAAGGGAGGTGAAGGCCTAGGCTACGAAGCTCATCCAGCACGAAAGTTGGGAGCCGAACAACCCCACGAGGAGGCATGTCCGACATGAACTTGTAGATGTGGTGCTGCAGGCAAAACATCTCCCTCCTGTATTGAAGATGGAAAGTGATCAGCCCCACTAGCTTCTGCAAGGCTGCCTGAGCGCAGTGCCCCAGGCGCACGACTTGGCGGATGAGAGACCACACCTGCCGGCGGGCGCCCAGAGGTCCCGCAACACGCCCTTTCACACCATCGATCTCTGCTCCCCAGGCGCGAAACTGAACTTCACCCCGGAAGGCTTTATGTTCTGCCCTGCGGAGACGCGCCTCCAAGTAGGCGGCCTCTGCCGCCGCCATCCGTCGCATGTCCTCGTCCTGGGGCATCGGAAGCGGGGGTTTGAAAGAGCCATCTTGAGGGACAGGGTGATCCAGTTGGCAACGAAGAGTCACGAGCAGATCATCTAGGTAAATGCCTTCCCAGAGGTCACTCTGAGGAGCCGTCCGGCCATAGATCAAAACGGTGTCAGGCTCCAAAAGTCCGGCCCTGCGAAGTATGCTCTCATGCGTCGCTTGCGCTATAGCGCAGCCGTTGACATCACCCATCCCTAGGACGCGGAAACAAGCTCGATGGGCGATGCTGGGGTCCAAGCCTCGCTCCACAAGAAGCTCTTTGGAGACCCTTCTTCCCACACTGTTGAATCGTATCCAGGCCTCAGGGAGTCGCAGCATATAGTAGAAGTTGCGTAAATCGTCACCTGACCCTCTTACATATTCATGTGGTTTGAGTAGGAGACGACAGTAGCACGCCCCATTTGGCAGTTCGGCCCACCGAAGGCGAGGCATCGTGGCATTCTCGGGCCGCCTGTCATAGATGAGACGGTCTTCGACATCGTTTTTGCGGACACTAAAGAGGCCGCCTACTCGGATGTCGCCCTGGCCATCCCGTGGTAATTCTCCTTCAGGCACTAGCGTCACCATGTTCGTGTCAAGCAGTTTGCGAATGACCGCCTCCTCTTGGTCCAGCGGGACCCTGTGGCACGCCACCACTTTTTCCCCCCAAAGTTCCTCAGGCAGGCGCAAGCGGTCAAGGTTCTCAAACACCGCTGCACGGTCAGGCTCCAACCAATCGGCTGGATCCACTAACCCGGCCTCGGCGGGCACTGCGACCCTCTCTGCCACCACAGGAAGAGCCACGCCAGCTTCCGGCGAAACCTGGGGACCCACATCGTCATATGAGGACGTAGAGCAAGACAAAAGCTCCAGGAGCGACTGAAGGTCACCCCTCTTCCCTTCACAGCAAAGAGTATCCCTAAGCAGTTCGGGGGTACTTAAACTCACCACCTCGCCAAGTAGCCGATCAGCGAAAGACCTCATGTCCTCCATGCTTCGATGGACCACTCGCGGCTCGAAACGGCCATCCCGACACTCAGGGCAACCCAAGACCACGAAGTTGGACCAAGCCACGAACTCATTTAAGAGAGACTTGCCCCAGAACTCCGCGGCCTCATCGTCCAAGAGTGCCCCCCCACATTCGGAAAGAACCTCAGGGTAAGGAAGGACGCCCGGAAAAAGAGGCTGTTCGATGCCGGACCGCTCCGGCGTAGTACCTTGGGCACCTTGAAACCACGTATAGTATCTCTGAAATTTCGAATTCCGCCCTGGCATCAGCAACGGAGCTGTACACTCACCAACGCCAGTTCCATGCAGCCTCGAGGGTGTTTGCTTCACTTCTTTCGCCGGTCTCCGGCGCCGGCCTCGTCGTCGTCCTCGTCTCCGCCCCCAGCACCTGGACCCGTCTCCTTCATCCGCTTCCTGAGCTTCGACAACGCGTCCATGTAGCCGGAGATGACCGCAAGCTCCTCCTTGGTTCCGCCGAACTCCCGCTTGGCCAAAGGATCCGGGATCCCCGTCAAAAGCCAGGCTGTCGTCCAGTCGCCCTGCTGGAGCACCGCCTGAACTTTCGCCTTCATGTTCTGCACCAGCTGGGCCACCGCCGCCTCGGAGTTGCCAGCCCTGAGGTATTCGTAAGCCTGGGCATCCATGACCGCGCATCTGAATATGCCTTTGAATCTGCCCCACGGCTGGCGACGCAGGTAATCTTTGAGTGTCCAGGCCTGCCCCGGCACGACCCCCAGCTCCTCCGTGATCTCCCTCTCGTACTCCTGGTAGATCTGTCGAGGGCACCGTTGAATGCGCCGCTGCAGCTGGTGGAGCGAAGATACTGCTCTCATCCCCTTGTCGCGCCACTCTTCCCCTTCTCCTGCGCTGTCTTCTGAGGAGTAGCCACCAAGGTAGCCGTGATCTCGCTCCCGCTGCTTGCGACGCCGCTGCCGCTGCTTCTTGTCTTCCATGTAGTTCAAGAGGAGCAAAGGCATCAAGTCTCCTGCGCTGCGTCCTTGCGCCAAGCTTAAGGCCATCATCTTCTGCAAGTCCAGCTCCTTGCGACCTTCTTTGCGCTCCCCTTCTTCCACTCGGCGAGTTGCTCCAGCCGGGGCCCCCGGAGGAAGGAAACTTGAAGAAGCCGCGCCCCGCGACCTCACCGGAGCTGGCTCGTCCTCTTCGCTGTCGTCTGAGGCCTCCCCAAACAGGCCTTGCAGTTGAGCTAAGTCCTCCTCCAGCTCGGTCAAGCCCTTTCGTCGGCCGCTTGGCTTCTTTGAAGGCAACGGCGGATCTTCCATGAGCTCGGCCTCGCTGCTCTTTAGCTCCCGGTTTACTTCCTTCCAGCCTTTCTGGAAGGTAGTGTAGCTGGCCAAGTCTTTGGCCCTCATGCCTGACCATTTCTGGGGCACGGCTCCAGAAGCAGCCGCTTTCGACACCCGCAAGTATCCGCACTGGTGCTGACTCACTTTAGTCGTGACGGTCTCCGCCACTCCTTCTAAAGAAGCGGCCGGGCAGCCTATTATGAGATCTTCACGAATCACTTCAAGGCACCATCCACACACCGATGCACTGCCGCCCTCTGAAATCTGTGCACGCACGTACACAATGTCGCCTGGCTCCGTCATGGCGCGCTACAATCACCCTTTAAGACTTTGAGCCCCGAGCGTCGGTTCGCACCTGCTGCATGAAGGTCTTGGAGAGGGGACGTTCCTGAAGCAGGAGGCTGGCTCACCAATGTTATCCTCAACCCTAAACCCTAAACCCTAAACCCTAAACCCTAAACCCTAAACCCTAAACCCTAAACCCTAAACCTCTTTTCTGAAGCGAAGCGGGCACAACTGCGTGCACCACTGGCTAACACATGGTCAGAAACCCCTGTGAATTCCTAAATGTTTAGGGTTTGGGGCTTAGGGTTTAGGGTTTAGGGTTTAGGGTCCCTAATCATAAAAGCCCGGGGCATACGGTACATTGAGAGGACATTGAAAGAATGAGTGTGCAAAGAACAAAGTGAAGAAGATAATCCATGTTTAGGGTTTAGGTTTGGGGTTTGGGGTTTGGGGTTTGGGGTTTGGGGTTTGGGGTTTAGGGTTTAGGGCCCTTAGTACGCCTAAACCCTAGACCCTATAAACCCTAAACCCCTAAACCCCTAAACCCCTAAACCCCGAAACCCCCAAACCCCTAAACCCCTAAACCCCTAAAACCCCTAAACCCCTAAACCCCTAAACCCCTAAACCCTTAAACCCTAAACTTCAGGGTTTAGGGCGCGATTCGTGGCGAAGACACAGCAGGAGCCTTCAACCCCAGATCGGACCCTTGAAAGCCTCTGCAAAAGACTCCTCACTAAGGGGTTTAGGGGTTTAGGGGTTGAGGGGTTTAGGGGTTTAGGGGTTTAGGGGTTTGGGTTTTAGGGGTTTAGGGGTTCAGGGGTTTAGGGGTTCTGGGGTTTAGGGGTTTAGGGGTTCAGGGGTTTAGGGGTTTAGGGGTTTAGGGGTTTAGGGGTTTAGGGGTTTAGGGGTTTAGGGGTTTAAGTGGTTTAGGGTTTAGGGTTTAGGTTTAAACACTAGTAGCATACCGAGCGGAGTTTTCTGTTTCGAAGATAGGTTGTCCCATCATGCCTAGAAGCCAACTGGTTTAGAGAGTTTACGGCTTAAGCCCCATTATGCCAGCGAAGGCCCCCAAGAATTGACCCACAGGACCGGGAAAGTTCTGAGGAAAGGTGACTTAGGTTGAGAGCTTAGGGCTTAGAGCTTAGGGAGATTGAGGAAATCCGAGAAAAGCCGCAAAAAAACCCTACGAATCTTAGAAAACCCTCCAAGTCCGAAACCCGAGGCCTGTTTTCTAGGCAGGGAAGGAATCTTTACAGACCCCCAAACCATCTCAAACCTCGGTTTCGGGTTCAGGGGGGTCGTTGGTTTCTGTACCCTAAACCCTAAACCCTAAACCCTAAACCCTAAACCCTAAACCCTAAACCCTAAACCCTAGTCGTTGGTTCCTCTAGGTGCTCCAAATGAACCCTACCACCTCTCAACCCGAACCCCCACACCCGATCAACCCCGTTCCGGGCTTAGGGTTACGGGGGTTTAGGGTTTAGGGTTTCGGGTTTAGGGTTTAGGGTTTAGGGTTTAGGGTTTAGGGTTTAGGGTTTAGGGTTTAGGGTTTAGGGTTTAGGGTTTAGGGTTTAGGGTTTAGGGTTTAGGGTTTAGGGTTTAGGGTTTAGGGTTTAGGGTTTAGGGTTTCAAACCCTAAACCCATCCCATCCCTTGCGCCAGTGTGTCCAGCCTGGTCGAAGACAAGCTCGAGAGACCAACCACTTGGCACTTAGAGGAACACCGGGGAGAGGAAGGTCTACCGGTAAACCCTAAACCCTAAACCATAGAACTCCATGTGACGATGCTGTGCGGCTGAAAGCAGATCAATATGCTTCTCACGTTCATTGCGCTAGAACTCCATCCGCCTGGCTGTGGGAACTCGAGGTACATTTTGTTCGATAGCGGATCTCACTTCGCTTCGTGGCTTTCTTGCGCATGAGTCGTGTCTTCTGCCAACTCCCAGTCGAGATGTGGTGTAGATACACGAAGCTGTGTACAGTAGCCGGCTCTTGAAGGGTCCAAGCTGTGTAGCGCCAACCCACGTGCTTCACAAAGCAAGAGCAGGAAACGCTGCGGCAGGAGAGACTGCGAAACAGCACGACGCTCAAGTATCCTGAAGCTCAGACGTGCGCCGCGGCCAACGACAGAGCCATAACTAGGCTATACCCCCCCTTAGAACCTTAGTAAGAATAATCCCTATCAATGAACATAAAAAAAATCCTAAGGGTGCTATAGCTCAGCATAGCGACTACTGCTATCATTATTACAAGGGTTGGGTTTAGGGTTTCATATTTCTGACTCCTTCAGTCCTTCATAATCACCGAATCTTCAGAAGAGATCAATGTCGCCACTCAGGGTGGCGCGATGACCCGCAACGAAACAGAAAGCCCTCGAGCGTTGACTTGTCCCTTGTCCTAGAGGCCAAGATAGTCCTGGAACCCGAAAACCCTAAACCCTAAACGCTAAACCCTAAACCCTAAACCCCTCCCTGCTTCTGTTTATCCCGGAGGCTGAACGTGGGGCTTTGAGCTTCGTACTAGGGGTGTAGTGAGGGTGTAGGGCTTGGGGCTTCAGGACTTTAAGGCTTTGTGCTTGTATTGCGCTTGTAGAGTTCCAGTGGGTTTAGGGCTTGAGGGCAAACCTCAGCCCTAAACCCTAAACCCTAAACTCCCCAACCCCTATAATCTCTCTGGCGCCCCAGTGTGAGACTCCCAATGCCCCAACAAGGCTCGACGCTTTTGCTCGCAAGCGATCCGCGCAGCCTCCGTAAGCACAGCTCTCGAAATTCGGATTTAGGGTTTAGTGTTTAGGGGTTAGGGTTTAGGGTTTACTCGGGTTTAGGGTTTAGGGTTTAGGGTTTAGGGTCAGGGTTTAGGGCTGTGTACTGGGGCCCGGCTTGGGTCGGGTTCGCGGGATGTAGCGTAGGGCTTTAGGGTGACTGGCTTTTGGCCTTTACAGGAGAGCTATTGAGTGTTGATCCGACTTCTAAGCCCTTAGACCCTAAACCCTAAACCCTAAACCCTAAACCCTAAACCCTAAACCCTAAACCCTAACCCTAAACCCTAAACCCTAAACCCTAAACCCTAAACCCTAAACCGCCTAAACCCTCTTGCCCCTCACAGGAACCCTCTGGAAGCACAGGGAGGGTGTCGCGGACGGCCGTTGATTTGCCGGCAGGCTCCAGGACCTTTGGTGACTTGGGTTTAGGGTTTAGGGTTTAGGGTTTAGGGTTTAGGGTTTAGGGATTAGAGTTTAGGGTTTAGGGTTTAGGGTTTAGGGTTTAGGGTTTAGGGTTTAGGGTTTAGGGTTTAGGGTTTAGGGTTTAGGGTTTAGGGGGTTTAGGGGGTTTAGGGGGTTTAGGGGGTTGGGGGTTTTAGGGGTTTAGGGGTTTAGGGTTTAGGGTTTAGGGTTTAGGGTTTAGGGTTTAGGGTTTAGGGTTTAGGGTTTAGGGTTTAGGGTTTAGGGTTTAGGGTTTAGGGTTTAGGGTTTAGGGTTTAGGGTTTAGGGTTTAGGGTTTAGGGTCAGGGTTCCTGGCGGATAGGTTGGGGAGGTGAAAACCTCCTACACCCCAAACACAATCCCTGACCTCCCCATCACTAGAACCGAAACCCTAAACCCTAAACCCTCCTACCTGGGACCCCTCCATGCCCCCCATACTCGGACACCCAGTCTAGAACATAGCCCTTCCCCCCCCCCCCCCCCCCCCCCCCCCCCCCCCGAAACTCCACAGAACCCTTGCGCCTGGACCTGCCCTGCACCTCCTGCATCAGGAAACCGTCCCTGAAACTACAGGACAAAGCAGCTCTGTGAGGTGGAGCCGCTAGGACAGATTCGAGTTTGGGGTTTAGGGTTTAGAGTTTAGGTTTTAGGGTTTAGGGTTTAGGGTTTAGGGTTTAGGATTTAGGGTTTAGTTGGGGTTTAGGGTTTAGGGTTTAGGGTTTCGGGTGTAGGGTTTAGGGTTTAGGGGTTAGGGGTTAGGGGTTAGGGTTGAGAGCTCTCTCCTGCGGGGTCGGCGGCCTGGGCCGGAGTTTAGGGTTTAGGATTCAGGGTTTCGGGTTTCGAGCATTTCCGGGTTTAGCTTTAGGGTCTTAGGTTGAGGGTCTAGGGCCCTAAACCCTAAACCCTAGACCCTAAACCCTAAACCCTAAACCCTAAACCCTAAATACATCCTCTAAACCCTAAACCCTAAACCCTAAACCCTAAACCCATTGCACGCAGTTGGCTTGGGTGGCGTCGAAGCATCGTCATTGGGCGGAGGCAGCGGCCTTATTGAGGACAGGCGCAGGAGCTTCGGTATTTAGGGGAACCCGAAATCATCAAACCCTCACCCTAAACCCTAAACCCTCAACCTTACATCAGGGCCAGTTAGGTGGCAAAACCCTATAAACTCTGCTCTCCACAATGGGCTCGAAATCCTAAACCCCAAGCCCGAAACCCCAAACCCCAAACCCCACACCCTAAACCCTAAACACCCTAAACCCCCTAAACCCTAAACCCTAACCCCTAAAACCGAAAACCTAAACCCTATCCGCCACACCCTAACTCCTAAACCCAGAACCCTGAAACACCAAACCCCAAACCCCAAACCCCAAACCCTAAACCCCAAACCCCTAACCCCACACCCCAAACCCTAAACCCTAAACCCCAAACCTCAAACCCTAAACCCTAAACCCTAAATCCTAAACCCTAAACCCTAAGCTCCCCCAGAAATCTGCAACTGCGGGGCTTCACGGGCGGAGAGGCGTCTTTGGGGGCTTCCGCCGCAGGCTCATCTGCCAGCCTCGCGGGCTGTAGGGTTTAGGGTTTAAGGTTTAGGGTTTAGGGTTTAGGGTTTAGGGTTGAGGGTTTAGGGTTTAGGGTTTAGGGTCCAGGGTTAAGGGTTTCGGGTTTAGGGTTCGGGGTTCGGGGTTTGGGAGTTTGGGATTTGGGGTTTGGGGTTTGGGGTTTAGGTTTAGGGTCCAGGGTTAAAGGATGATATAGGGTTTAGGGTCTAGGGTTTAGGGTTCAGGGTTTAGCGTTCGGGGTCGAAGTTTACATAGTTTAGGGCTTGGGGAAAAGGATCTAGGGGTTGGGGTCTAGGGTTTAGGGTTGAGGGTTTAGGGTATAGGGTCGAAGCTCTTGTGATGAATGACGCAGCCTGAACGTCCAACTGCCGTCTTGGTCTAGTGAGCCCAGCCTAAACCCTAGAAAGAGGAACCCTAAACCCTGAACCCGAAACCCCAAACCCCAAACCCTAACCCCACACCCTAAACCCTAAACCCTAAACCCTAAACCCTAAACCCTAAGCTCCCCAAAAAGCTGCCGCTCAAAGGCTTCTCGAGCGGAGACGCGTCTTTGGGGGCTTCCGCAGGCTCATCTGTCAGCCTCGCGGGCTCTCAGGTTTAGGGTTTTGGGTTCAGGGTTTCGGGTTCAGGGTTTCGGGTTTAGGGTTGAGGGTTTGGGGTTTAGGGTTTAGGGTTTAGGGTTCGGGGTTTAGGGTTTAGGGTGGCGGGGATATGGTTTCGGGTTTGGGCTTTGGGCTTTGGGGTTTGGGGTTTGGAGTTTGGAGTTTGGGGTTTGGGGTTTGGGGTTTGGGGTTTGGGGTTTGGGGTTTGGGGTTTGGAGTTTAGGTTTTGGGCTCAGGGTTAAAGGATGATATAGAGTTTAGGGTCTAGGGTTTAGGGTTCAGGCTTTAGGGCTAGGGGTCGAAGTTTACATAGTCGAGGGCTTCGGGAAAAGGATTTAGGTTTGGGGTCTAGGGTTTAGGGTATAGGGTCTTGTGAAGGTTTAGGGTATAGGGTCTTGTGATGCAGCCTGAACCTCCAACTGCCGTCAAGAGGACCCTAAAGCCTAAACCCGAAACCCCAAACCCTAAACCGTAAAACCTCAAAAACCCTGAAAGCCAGACCCTAGACCCTCAAACCTAGACCCCCCAAACCCTCAAAACCTCTACATGCCAGCAAGCTTTAAGAGCTTCTTGTGGCTAAGAGAAGTTACGCCCACCCTAAACCCTAAACCCTAAACCCTAAACCCTAAACCCTAAACCCTAAACCCTAAACCCTAAACCCTAAACCCTAAACCCTAAACCCTAAACCCTCAACCCTAAAGAGTGGCTAAAGGCAGTTGAGCCCCGAATGCCCTTCTGGGATCCTAGCGCTATGCCCACGCTAACTGGTGCTCTCCTTCAGGCCAAAACCCAACACCCCCCACACCCCCCACACCCCCCACACCCCCCACACCCCCCACACCCCCACCCCTCCACCCCCCCCACCCCCACCTCTCCCCGCCCCTCCCCCTCAAAAAAAAAGAAAACAAAACAAGGTCCAAACAAAAACATCCAAACATCTCCTCAACAAACCGGAGACTTTCTTGGGGGGGCAGCAGATGTGGTAATGCCAGGCGACTCCTTCGTGCTGACTGCGGGCCCTCCGGGCAATGTCACATTCTCCTCACCTCAAGTTTGTGGGCTCTAGGGAACAGTCACTCGGAGGGTTTAGGGTTTAGGGTTTAGGGTTTAGGGTTTAGGGTTTAGGGTTTAGGGTTTAGGGTTTAGGGTTTAGGGTTTAGGGTTTAGGGTTTAGGGTTCAAGAGCTCCTGGTCGAGCAGTTTCTCGTTTAGGCTCTGTGTTTAGAACATCGAAAAATACCCACCCACCCGAAGTTCCCATAACATTAAGAAATAAAAAGTTTCTTCTTTTTATTAGGATGGTTCAATAACAAAATGAATGACTTCCACTTAACAAACGAGGAGGTGGAGACACTAAACCACGCGAGGCTTTGAGGTCTTGAAATCCTAAACTGAGGCTCAAACCTTGAAAACATTTTAAAAAATGAAAAACCCTGAAAAAAAGAAGGAGAAAAAAAAACCTCCCCATTTGGGGTGTTTTTGGAAGCAAATTTTCCCTCATGGGGGGGTCGGAGTTCGAGGCAAGGGGGGGTCTCCGAAGATTATTTTGCCTTTAAAATCGAAAAATGACCCCCCCCCCTGACCAAAATCATTGTGAAAAAGGTCGCGGAAAAGTCTTGAAAAACTTGAAAAACACAAAAACCCAGAAAACGAGAGGCCACCCAGAACCCTCGATTTCAGTACTAAAAATTCGCATTTTCATTGCGGGTCTAGGCCAAGCCTGAGGTCCCTTTTGGGGTGTTTTTTGAGGCAAACTTTCCCTCTCAAGGGGGGGTCGGAGTTTGAGGCAAGGAGGGTCTCCAAAGACTATTTTGCCTTTAAAATTCAAAAACACGACCCCCCTTGACCGAAATTAGGCTGTGAAAAGGTCGCGGGGGCAGCCCTTCCTCAGAAAAACCCTGAAAAAACCCGAAGAAACATGGAAAAACCTTAAAAAAACATTGAAAAACCTTGAAAAACCCTGAAACTTGAAAAAACACGGCGTTGAGGCCTTGAAACCCTAAACACAGGCCTTGAGGCCTTGAAACCCTAAACGCTGGGCCCTGAAACCCTAAACACAGGCCCTGAGGCCTTGAAACCCTAAACGCTGGGCCCTGAAACCCTAAACGCAGGCCCTGAGGCCCTGAAACCCTAAACACAGGCCCTGAGGCCTTGAAACCCTAAACGCTGGGCCCTGAAACCCTAAACACAGGCCCTGAGGCCCTGAAACCCTAAACACAGGCCCTGAAGCCTTGAAACCCCAAACGCTGGGCCCTGAAACCCTAAACACAGGCCCTGAGGCCCTGAAACCTAAACACAGGCTCTGAGGCCTTGAAACCCTAAACGCTGGGCCCTGAAACCCTAAACACAGGCCCTGAGGCCCTGAAACCCTAAACACAGGCTTTGAGGCCTTGAAACCCAAAACGCTGGGCCCTGAAACCCTAAACACAGGCCCTGAGGCCCTGAAACCCTAAACACAGGCTTTGAGGCCTTGAAACCCTAAACGCTGGGCCCTGAAACCCTAAACACAGGCCCTGAGGCCCTGAAACCCTAAACAGAGGCCCTGAAGCCTTGAAACCCTAAACGCTGGGCCCTGAAACCCTAAACACAGGCCCTGAGGCCCTGAAACCCTCAACGCAGGCCCTGAAGCCCTGAAACCCTAAACGCTGGGCCCTGAAACCCTAAACACAGGCCCTGAGGCCCTGAAACCCTAAACACAGGCCCTGAGGCCTTGAAAACCCTAAACGCTGTGCCCTGAAAGCCTAAACACAGGCCCTGAGGCCCTGAAACCCTAAACACAGGCCCTGAGGCCTTGAAACCCTAAACGCTGGGCCCTGAAACCCTAAACACAGGCCCTGAGGCCCTGAAACCCTAAACACAGGCCCTGAGGCCTTGAAACCCTAAAACGCTGGGCCCTGAAACCCTAAACACAGGCCCTGAGGCCCTGAAACCCTAAACACAGGCCCTGAGGCCTTGAAACCCTAAACGCTGGGCCCTGAAACCCTAAACACAGGCCCTGAGGCCCTGAAACCCTAAACACAGGCCCTGAGGCCTTGAAACCCTAAACACAGGCTTGAGGCCTTGAAACCCTAAACGCTGGGCCCTGAAACCCTAAACACAGGCCCTGAGGCCCTGAAACCCTAAACACAGGCCCTGAGGCCTTGAAACCCTAAACACAGGCTTTGAGGCCTTGAAACCCTAAACGCTGGGCCCTGAAACCCTAAACACAGGCCCTGAGGCCTTGAAACCCTAAACACAGGCTTTGAGGCCTTGAAACCCTAAACGCTCCTGAAACCCGAAACACAGGCCCTGAGGCCCTGAAACCCTAAACACAGGCCCTGAGGCCTTGAAACCCTAAACGCTGGGCCCTGAAACCCTAAACACAGGCCCTGAGGCCCTGAAACCCTAAACACAGGCCCTGATGAGGCCCTGAAACCCTAAACACAGGCCCTGAAGCCTTGAAACCCTAAACGCTGGGCCCTGGAACCCTAAACACAGGCCCTGAGGCCCTGAAACCCCTAAACACAGGCTTTGAGGCCTTGAAACCCTAAACGCTGGGCCCTGAAACCCTAAACACAGGCCCTGAGGCCCTGAAACCCTAAACACAGGCTTTGAGGCCTTGAAACCCTAAACGCTGGGCCCTGAAACCCTGAACACAGGCCCTGAGGCCCTGAAACCCTAAACACAGGCCCTGAAGCCTTGAAACCCTAAACGCTGGGCCCTGGAACTAAACACAGGCCCTGAGGCCCTGAAACCCTAAACACAGGCCCTGAGGCCTTGAAACCCTAAACGCCATGCCTTGGGGCCACCCTTGAGGCCCTGAAACCCTAAACGCCAGGCCTTGAGGCCTTGAAACCCTAATTAGGGTCTCAAGTGTTTAGGGTCTCAAGGGTTTAGGGGCTCAACGGTTTAGGGTCTCAAGGGCATTGTGGGCCTTGGGCCTTGCCCACGAATTTTTGGGCCTTGCCCACGAAACTTGGGCCTTGCCCACGAATATTTGGGCCTTGCCCACGAATACTTGGGCCTTGCCCACGAATATTTGGGCCTTGCCCACGAATATTTGGGCCTTGCCCACTAATATTTGGGCCTTGCCCACGAATATTTGGGCCTTGCCCACGAATATTTGGGCCTTGCCCACGAATATTTGGGCCTTGCCCACGAATATTTGGGCCTTGCCCACGAATTTTTGGGCCTTGCCCACGAACCAGCAACGCCAGAAATTCGTGGGCAAGGCCCAAAAATTCGTGGGCAAGGCCCAAAAATTCGTGGGCAAGGCCCAAAATCCGGATTTTGGGCCTTGCCCACGAATATTTGGGCCTTGCCCACGAATCTTTGGGCCTTGCCCACGAATATTTGGGCCTTGCCCACGAATACCATTAAGGTTTATAATTATATGGTAGGAGAGGTTTAGGGTTTAGGGTTTAGGGTTTAGGGTTTAGGGCTTAGGGCTTAGGGTTTAGGGTTTAGGGTCAGGGTTTAGGGTTTAGGGTTTAGGGTTTAGGGTTTAGGGTTTAGGGTTTAGGGTTTAGGGTTTAGGGTTTAGGGTCTTTAGGCAAGCCTAAACCCTACGCAATAACACACACAGAGACGGAAACAACAAAGAACACACACGCAGAGACACACTTTTCAGAAGGCCGCCCCTGGAGCTTACGCTGAAGACCCACCCAGAGAAGTCACGAGGCGCAACGCGAAGGAGCAGGCCCCCCAGCAACCCCAACCCTACAGCCTAAACCCTAAACCCGAAACCACAACCCTAAACCCTAAACCCTAGTGCCTAAGCCCTAAGCCCTAAGCCCTAAGCCCTGAGCCCTAAACCCTAAACCCCCAAACTCGATCATAGAACCACGTCCAGCCACCGACTTCCGAACGTAGGCCCGAGGTGATCCTCTTAGCAGAGTGGAGGAAGGCTTCAGCGAAGGGTTTAGGGTTTAGGGTTTAGGGTTTAGGGTTTAGGGTTTGGGGTTTGGGGTTTGGGGTTTTGGGTTTGGGGTTTGGGGTTTGGGGTTTGGGGTTTGGGGTTTGGGGTTTGGGGTTTGGGGTTCGGGTTTAGCTGCCTCAACGACTTAGCGCTTAGGGTTTAGAGTTTAGGATATGGGACACATCTCTGAGTTTGGCTGAAAGCGTGACGTCATGAGCCAGCACCTAACCCCAGAGCCGCATGTAGGCAGCCATCAAACAGAACTCATCCTAAACCCTAAACCCTAAACCCTGAACCCTGAACCCTGAACCCTAAACGCTAAACCGTCAACGCCACCTTAGGAATTCCTCCAGGGGCCCCCTCCAGAAACCCCAACCCTACCTAAACGAGGCAACTGAAAGAAATCCCCCGCACCCTCCTCCTTCCGGTTTAGGGTTTAGGGTTTGGGGTTTGGGGTTTAGGGTTTAGGGTTTAGGGTTTAGGGCTTAGGGTTTAGGGTTTAGGGCTTCGGGCTTAGGGTTTAGGGTTTAGGGGCACATTCCTAATGCCGACAACCTCAACACTCTAAACCCCATGTCAAGCCTTGAAGTTTAAACCCCACAACCCCAAGGTGCTACACAGCACCCGCCCTTGTCCTTTGCAAACCCTTGGGGTTAAGGTTAAGGTTTGAGGGTTTGAGGGTTTAGGGTTTAGGGGTTGGGGGTTTAGGGCTTTAGGGTCCCCTAACCCTACCAAAACCCGCTCTACCACGCGCAGGGCGTCCGCTGGAAGCATAGGGACGGCGTCGCAGACGGGCGCAGGCGTGCGGGCAGGCTGAGAGCCCTCGGCTCGCGCGAGATACTACTGATTGCTTTAGAACTCCCCAAAAAAACTTTAAAAACATAGAATTAAAAAATCTTCCATGGGAGGGTAATAAGGGGATTACCTGTTTTTCTTTTCGGGGGTCTTAAGCAAATAGTAGTATAGGGGCCTTAAATCAGGGACTTCATGGTTTGGTCAATTAAGGTTTAAGGGTCTAAGGGTTTAGGGTTTTGGGTTTTAGGGCTTAGGGCTTGGCTTTAAGGGTTTTAGGGCTTTAGCGGTTTTGGGGGGTTTGGGGTTTTAGGGTTCCAGGGTTCGGCCCAATAATCGCAACTTCCCTTCTGTAAGAGTATCCTGGGGAACGTGATGAGGCTCATGGAAACGATCAACGACCGAAGTTTAGTAAATGCTGGCCAAATATTCATCCTGAGAGTGGTAGACTCGAAAAGCTTATGGTCGTCTCTAATCGTAGAACAGGCTATGATAGTAGTTTTAGGGGTTAAGGGAGGGGGTTCATGGGGGGCAGGTACCTAGGGAACTTTAGGGTGGCTTAGAGAGCCTTAGGGAGAATTTTGGGTTACATACCCTCCCTTGAACCCCCTCCCTTAAGAACCCTATCAAAACCCTAAACCCTGCACCCGATAAACCCTGAACCCTAAACCCTAAACCCTAAACCCTAAACCCTAAACCCTAAACCCTAAACCCTAAACCCTAAACCCTAAACCCTCCCTTAAGAACCCTAAACCTCATGTGGTCTTGGGAGGATGACCTTGAAGACCTTCGGGAGCCAGACCTTCCACCCCAAGCCAGGTGGCTTCGGGGCCGCCCGTGAGGGCGCCGCCGCCGCCAAGCGTGCGGGCGCCGGCCTTTTCATCGATAGGGTTTAGGGTTTAGGGTTTAGGGTTTAGGGTTTAGGGTTTAGGGTTTAGGGTTTAGGGTTTAGGGTTTAGGGTGTAGGGTTTAGGGTTTAGGGTTTCGGGATTAGTGTTCAGGGTTCAGGGTTCAGGCTTCAGGGTTCAGGGTTCAGGGTTCAGGGTTTAATTAGGGTTTAGGGTTTAGGGTTCAGGGTGCCCTGAAGGGTTTAAGGTTTAGGGTTTAGGGTTTAGGGTTTAGGGTTTAGGGTTTAGGGTTTAGGGTTTAGGGTGTGTCAGGGGAGGGCGCGCGCTCGGGTGTGAAACGCCCCGGGCCGCGCTCGCGTTGCCCGTCAACCCACGCCGGTCACCCAAACTATACTCTATTAGCGTTTAGGGTTTATGGACTTTTTCTTGTGCACCGATGCTTGTTTTTTTGAAGTTGGTGTTGGGGTTTAAGCTGGAGTCGAGGGCAGCCTCGGCCCTGTTCGGACCTTCGGACCTTCGGCGTGTCAGGGCCCGTAGAGGCCCTTTATTCATTTGAAGGTCAGTGAACCTATTAATTTTTTTTCGCCAATGAGTATTTCAATGGCTAGGGTTTAGCTGGGGTTCGGGGTAGCCTCGGCCCTTTTCGGGCCTTCGGCACGTTAGGGCCCGTAGAGGCCCTTAATTGCTTGAAGGCCTTCGCAGGGTTTTGCGGTGTTAGGGTTTAAGCTGGGGTTCGGGGTAGCCTCGGCCCTTTTCGGGCCTTCGGCACATCAGGGCCCGTAGAGGCCCTTGCTGATTTGGGGGCTTCTTGGGGCTTTCCTGGTCCTTTTGGGGTGAAATGGAGGGGTGCCCAACCATCGATTTCAGTACTAAAAAGAAAATTTTTCATTGCGGGCACGGGCAAATCCTGGCATCCCCTTCTTTTAGGGGGCCTTTTCAAGGCTCTTGAAGGCCTTTTTGAAGCCTCTCGAGGCCTTTTGGTGGCTTTTGGGGGTTTCCTGGTGCTTTCCTGGCCCTTCTGGGACAAAATGCAGGGGTGCCCAAAACCATCGTTTTCAATATTCAAAAATCGCTTTTTTCATTGCGGGCACGGACAAATCTTGGGGTCCCCCCTTCTTTTACGGGGCCTTTTGAAGCTTTTGAAGCCTTTTGCTTCCTGGGCTTTCCTGGCGCTTCTGGTGTAAAATGGAGGGGTGCGCAAAACCATCGGTTTCAGTATTAAAAAAGCATTTTTCATTGATGGTACGGCCCCCTTGGCCCGGGGCCCTTTGGTGCGGGGGGCCTTCCTCTGAACTCGGGCCCTTCAGGGCCCCTTTGGCCCCGGAAGGCCCCTGGCCGGGCTCCTTGAACCCTTGTTCCGGCGAGGGTCTGGAAGGCCTTGGGTAATGGGAGGCGGGGCCGGGCCTGGGCTGGGCCTTGTCTGGGGCAATGGAGCAACCTGCTTGGACCTGTCACGGGCCCTCTGCTCCAGCAATCCAAGCCGCCAGGGGGCAGGGGGCCCCCAGTAAAGGGGCCCAGCAAACCCTGAACCGTCTGGGTGCCGGCCATCCCTTCGCCGAGTACTGACGTTGTCGTAAAAAGGCCGATGTCCGTTGGCCTGTCCAGGACAGACGGTGAGGCTTAACCCTCACCTTTCCGTTTCTCTTTTCGCTTGGGCGCTCGGGCTGTAAGGCCCTCGGCCGAGCGTTCGGGGTCTGTCGCTCGACGGAAGCGACCCCTCACTTAGTTTAGGGATTAGGGTTTAGGGTTTAGGGTTTCGGGTTTCGGGTTTCGGGTTTCGGGTTTCGGGTTTCGGGTTTAGGGTTTAGGGTTTAGGGTTTAGGGTTTAGGGTTTAGGGTTTAGGGTTTAGGGTTTAGGGTTTAAGCCCCATCGTGACAAAAAGGGATGAGCATCGTCTCAGTCCCAGTTCTTGGACTTCATGCGGTCCCGTCAAAAAATCGACCTTTGCCCAGTATAACGGTGACCTTGCCCAGTAACTCCCCAACATTTAAATAATATATGTAAGAGAGGTTTAGGGTTTAGGGTTTGGGGTTTAGGGCTTAGGGCTTAGGGTCTAGGGTTTCGGGTTCAGGGCTTAGGGTTTAGGGTTTAGGGTTTAGGGTTTAGGGTTTAGGGTTTAGGGTTTAGGGTTTAGGGTTTAGGGTTTAGGGCTACAGGGGCTTAGGGTTCCGGGCCAAAGAGGGCTACTGGACAGCCAGGCCGCTCTTCCGCCCTCTCCGGTGTCTTGACCACACCTGCAAGGCATTTTGAGGCAGGGACGACATGAGTTTAGGGTTTAGGGTTTAGGGTTTAGGGTTTAGGGTTTAGGGTTTAGGGTTTAGGGTTTAGGGTTTAGGGTTTAGGGTTTGGGGTTTAGGGTTTAGGGTTTAGGGTTTAGGGTTTAAGGTTTAGGGTTTAGGGTTTAGGGTTTAGGGTTTAGGGTTTAGGGTTTAGGGTTTAGGGTTTAGGGTTTAGGGTTTAGGGCTCAGCATTGGCACCACTTGGGGAAAAAATAAAACCAGTTGCCGCTCAACTGCCGCTAAGGCACCAAACCTCGCGTGCAGCTTGTCCCACGCGATCCTGGGGAGAGGACATGAATCTTACAGTGTTCTTGAGGAAGGGTGGTTCAAAGGGGGTAGGTAACCCAAAGTTCCCTAATACTCCCCACTACAGTACTCCCGAAGGCTCCCTAAGCTTCCCTAAGGTTCCCTAGGTACCTACCCCCTTGAAACTCCCCCCCCCCCCCCCTTAAAGAACCCTATCAGAATCAGAGAACAGATACTCGATGGGTTGTACCTGTGGGCCCTCAAGGTTGTACCCCTGGGTTTTGGGGACCCCTGAACCCTAAACCCTAAACCTTCAACCCTATGTTTAAGGGTCCATGGTGGGAGAAGATTCGGGGGACCTGTAGGGGTACAGCCTTAAGGGTACGAGTCTTCATCCCTTGAGGTGCATTGTCTCCACCCTCTCAATCATCCTTGTGGCCTAAGCTGAAAGAAGAAACTAGGGTGGCGATGACCTGAATGAAGTTGTAGTGAGAGTGTTTTATGCCTTTGTCTTAACCCCTAAACCCGAAACCCTGAACGCTAAACCCTAAACGCCAAAGCGCCTAAAGCTGCTTCTACGAAAAAAGGCCTCACATGCTTCGATCACCGGAATTCAAAGGCTCCAGTTTCGGAATTTCGGGTCTAAGAGTTTAGCTCTTTTGGCAGTTAGGGCTTCAGGGTTTTGAGGTTGGGGTTGGGCGCCGCCAAACACTGCTAGAACCCCAAAACGTCCCTTAACCCGAAGGGTCTGAGAGCACAGAACCGCCCGAACTGTACACATTGCTTAAACCCTAGACCCTAAACCCCCAGCCCCCTGAACCCTAAACACCCTAAACCCTAACCTACACCCTAACCCCCCAACACCCTAAACCCCAAGCCCCTAGACCCCCAAAGGCCCTAAACCCTGTTGGGATCCCGCCAGCTTTCAGGCCGGTACCCTAGACCCTAAACCCTAAACCCTAAACCCTAAACCCGAAACCTTAAACCCTAAACCCTAAACCCCTCTAAGGTTTAGGGGGGCTACCAGAAAGATCGGCCCCTTCTGAACTCCCAGCCAGGCTCGGTGGGAGGCCGCGGAAGTCACCGACGACTTCCTGGGACTCCTCGGCTTCAACGCAGAGGGGGGGGGGGGGGGGGGGGTTAGGTTTAGGGTTGGGGTTTTGGGGTTTAGGGTTTAGGGTTTAGCGGTTTTGAGGGTTGAGGGTTGAGGGTTGAGGGTTGAGGGTTGAGGGCTGAGGGTTGAGGGTTGAGGGTTGAGGGTTGAGGGTTGAGGGTTGAGGGTTGAGGGTTGAGGGTTGAGGGTTGAGGGTTGAGGGTTTAGGCTTTGGGCTTTGGGCTTTGGGCTTTGGGGCTTAGGCGGGTGATCTAGAAGTTGAAAGGTCTGTGCCCTCACTATAGGGTCCTGAAGGGACGGGGCTTCATGGGGGGTAGGGAACCCAAGGTTCCACAACTCAGCCTTCCAGGTACCCACCCCCATGACCCTAAACCCTAAACCCTGAACCCTAAACCCTAAACCCTAAACCCTAAATCCTAAACCCTAAACCCTAAACCCTAAACCCTAAATCCTAAATCCTAAACCCTAAACCCTCCTTAAGGACCCGAAAATCTCACCAGCGTGAAGCCCAAAATCCTAAGCCCGCCTAAATCCGTTTTAACCCCTAAAGCACTCAACGCCCCAGAACCCTTAAACATCCTGAAACTGAAAAACCCAATAAATAAAACCCTGAAACCCTAAAGACCAAAACAGCCAAAACCCCAAAACCCGAAAACCGTAAGACCTAAGCTTATCGCTGGACATCCCTGCTGCCGCATGCACCAAAGAACCGGCGGATATCCAAAGCCGCACGCTCAAAATCTCCGATCCGTAAGCCCAAAGGGATGAGGGCCCAGGGTTCCTTAAACTCTAAACCTTCACCCTAAACCCTAAACCCTCCTTCACAAAAACCCAAAAAAAACGGTTGGATCTTCAGGGCTTCATGCTGTCAGTCTGTAGGGTTTAGGGTGTGGGTTTTAGGGTTAGGACGCAGGGGCTGAAGGTATCTAGTATCAGGGTTGAACGACCATCTCCCCATGTGGCAATGTGGCAGGCTTAGTTTAGTGGCTTTTGGGATTTACAGAAGGGATTTAGGGCTTTACGCGTGATTTGCTTTATGTTCAGGGGTTTTCGGGATTCAGGGGTTTAGAGTGTCTGGGGGTTTAGGGTTTAGGGTTAGGGTTTAGGGTTTAGGGTTTAGGGTTTAGGGTTTAGGATTTAGGGTTTAGGGTTTAGGGTTTAGGGTTTAGGGTTTAGGGTTTAGGGTTTAGGGTTTAGGGTTTAGGGTTTAGGGTTTAGGTTTTATGGTTTAGGGTTTAGGGTTTAGGGTTTAGGGTTTAGGGTTTAGGGTTTAGGGTTTAGGGTTTAGGGTTTAGGGTTTAGGGTTTAGGGTTTAGGGTTTAGGGTTTAGGGTTTAGGGTTTAGGGTTTAGGGTTTAGGGTCTCAGGGCGTGCCCCATCCACTGTGCAGCCACCGGGGCAGCGGAGCGCGCGACGCCACTCAGCAACTCCTCCGACGCAACGTCGAGGAACAACAGAAGACTCGGACGCCCTTTTTGGTGTTCCCTAAACCCTAAACCCTAAACCCTAAACCCTGAACCCTGAACCCTGAACCCTGAACCCTAAACCCTAAACTCTAAACCCTAAACCCTAAAACCTCAACCCTGAACCCCTAAACCCTAAACCCAACAAAGTCCTCCTTACGCGCTTCGGCTTCCACGCGTTCCTGAACAGAGGAGGCCAGCAGGGCTTTTCAGGGTTTGGGGTTCAGGGTTTAGGGTTTGGGGTTTCAGGCACCCTGAACCCGAAGAGTTTGTGTGATAGTGGCCTGTTTTGGTCTTGTGATATGTTCCTTCTAATCTAGAACTTGGACCAACCACCTCGAAAACCCAGGTCCATAACCCTAGATCCAGTTGCTTCCGGATACGAAAGCAGAAGACAGCGCGGCCCCCCTAAACCCGAAACCCGAAACCCGAAACCCGAAACCCTAAACCCTAAACCCTAAGCCCTAAACCCTAAACCCTAAACCCTACACCCCCTCCCAACCCTCCGGCACCTGCAATCGCAGCTTCTCTTCCTGCACCCTCTCTGTGTCTGCCTCCGGAAGGGTCCCCAGGTGGGGGGGAGGTCGTAACACGGGATCCCTAGGGTTTAGGGTTTAGGGTTTAGGGTTTAGGGTTTAGGGTTTAGGGTTTAGGGTTTAGGGTTTAGGGTTTAGGGTTTAGGGTTTGGGGCTTGGGGCTTCGGGTTTAGGGTTTCGGGTTTAGGGTTTAGGGTTTAGGGTTCAGGGTGTCGGATAACCTAACAGACCATGCTCTTGAGAACTGCCAATCAGCCCCGCAACTTTGAAAATCTTCAAATTCCCGATGCCCCAAACCTGACGCAAGGAACCACCCGGTAGGAAAACGTAAACAACTTCTTAGCGCTAAAACACTTCGAGACCCTGAACTCTGAATCCCTAGCCCGAAACTCTAAACCCTAAACCGCCCTAAACCCCAAACCCTAAACCCTAAACCCTAAACCCTAAACCCTAAACCCTAAACCCCAAACCCTAAACCCTAAACCCTAAACCCGCGAACTTCGGCCTGTAGCTTCGCCGCCTGCTGTTCGAAGGCCAGCCGGGCCTGATCAAGTCGAGCCTCGCGCGGGTGCTTCTTGCTGGGCAGCTCGGCCCTACCCCCCAAGGGTTTAGGGTTTAGGGTTTAGGGTTTAGGGTTTAGGGTTTAGGGTTTAGGTTTTAGGGTTTAGGGTTTAGGGTTTAGGGTTTAGGGTTTAGGGTTTAGGGTTTATAGAAATTGTATACTAACCCTATAATAGGGTTTGGGTCCCAATAACGTTTTGAGCGAAACGTTTGGAGCGAAACGTTTTGAGCGAAACGTTTTGAGCGAAACGTTTTGAGCGAAACGTTTTGAGCGAAACGTTTTGTTTTTAGATATTAGGTTTTAGGGTCGGCGTGGGGGGGGGGGGGGGGGGGGGGGTGGTGCGGCGGGACGGGGGGAGGGCTGAAAAATATTATAGAAATTGTACAGGGTTTGGGTCCCAATAACGTTTTGAACGAAATATTGGATGGCTGAAAAATATTAATAGAAATTGTATAGGGTTTGGGTCCCAATAACGTTTTGAGCGAAACGTTTTGAGCGAAAGTTCTTTTTTAGATATTAGGTTTAGGGCTCTGGGGGGTCTGGGCGCCAATTTTGGGCTCCGGAAGCTAATTTTGGGCTTGGGGAGCTTGGGGAGCAAATTTTGGGCTTTGGGGGCCAATTTGGGCCAATTTTGTGTTTTGGGGCCATTTTTAAGCTGTGGAGTCAATTTTGGGCTCTGGGAGCTAATTTTGGGCTCCGGAGTTGGGAGGCAAATTTTGGACTTTACGAGGCCAATTTTGGGCTTGGGGGTGAATTTGGTCTGGGGCGGGGTCAATTTTGGGCTCCGTGGGTTGGGGAGCAAATTTAGGCTTTGTGAGGCCAATTTTGGGCATTGGAAGCCAATTTTGGGGCTTGGGGAACCAATTTTGGGCTTTGGAGAAAATTTTGGGCTCTGGGAGCCAATTTTGGGCTCCGGAAGCCAATTTTGGGCTTCGGAAGCCATTTTTGAACTTTGGAGCCAATTTTGGGCTTTAGGGGTCATTTTGGGCTTTGGAGCCAATTTTGGGCTGTGGAGACAATTTTGGGCTCCGGAAGCCACTTTTGGGCTTGGGGAGCAAGTTTTGGGCTTTGGGAGCCAATTTTGGGCATTGGAAGCCAATTTGTGGTTTTGACCCGGGAGGCACCCCGAAAAGGCCCCAGAGGTTTAAGTAAATGAACATTTGGCCTCCCGCTTTGGATTAATTCATTTAAACTCTGTTTGTCAGCTGTTTAGACAAATATCTTGGAAAAATCCGAATGATACCACATACAATTTCTATTTATTTTGTCTTGAGGGTTTAGGGTTTAGGGTTTAGGGTTTAGGGTTTAGGGTTTAGGGTTTAGGGTTTAGGGTTTAGGGTTTGGGGTTTCGGTTTTCGGGTTTAGGGCTCAGACCACCATGAACTTGCTTTTGGGCTTTAGGAATTTAGGATTAAGGTTGAGGATAGGGCTTAGGGTTTGTACGGTTTTTAGGGTTTGGGGATTTCGGTGCTTTTGGTTTAGGGTTTAAGGCTTCGTGTTTCGGGATTTGAGGTTTCGGGCTTTAGGGTTCAGAGTCGGGGTTTAGGGAGAAAGGGCTTCGGCGTGTGTTGGTGTTGGCCCTCCCTGCCTTGAGCCGCTTTTGCGCAACCAGTCTGCACGAGACGGCTATATACACATAGCTGGGCTGCTGTGGAAGCCACCCCCCCTCCCTTGTCCAGCATCTCGATATCTAGATGAAGGGTAGTGCGGTAATGTCGGCATTCAGCCAGGAAAGCCCTTAGCACTGATGCCGCAACCCTATACCCGAGCTACCAAGGAGAGGGCCTTCCTTCAACAACAACCCAGCTGCTCAGAGTCGTCATGGGGTTTTCCCTACTACCCCCCTCTATACTACCCCCCCTAGGTTCCCCCCTTACATAGCCTTAATGAAGCGTAAATATCCGTAAATAGCCTTAATGAACCCAGGAGGGGAAGTGTAGAGGGTAGTAGGGGGAACCCATGAAGTTGGAACACTCGGACAGGGTTCTCTCTCGCCTCCGCTTCCCTCATCTGTCTCTCAGGGCGGGCTCGGGGATGCAAGGGTTTGGGGTTCGGGCTACAAAGCCTCGACATCCTGGGCACCAGACATCTACTAGGGTTTAGGGTTTAGGGTTTAGGGTTTAGGGTTTAGGGTTTAGGGTTTAGGGCTTAGGGTTTAGGGTTTAGGGTTTAGGGCTACGAGCTCCCCGGCACGTAAGGGAGTCGGATCGCAGAGAGCTCACGGCTCCTTGTCTGGGTCTCCTGTCCTCAAGGGATGAAGACTCGGAGCCCTAAGGTTGTACCCCTAAAGGTTCCCCTTAGTAACTCCATATATCCCCTAAGGGATCCTGAAAAGGGGGCCCAAAACCTAAGGGTACAACCTTAAGGGTCCGAGGTAGAACCCCTAGATGTCCTCGGCCTCTTGGCCTCTGGCTCCTCCGCCTCGGCTGTGTCGGGCACCTCGCTGTCCTCAGGCTCTGCTTTTAGGGGGGTTTTGGGGGTTTTTTGGGGGTTTAGGGTTTAGGGTTTAGGGTTTAGGGTTTGGGGTTTGGGGTTTGGGGTTTGGGGTTTAGGGTTTAGGGGTTTAGGGGTTTAGGGGTTTAGGGGTTTAGGGGTTGAGGGTTTAGGGGGGTTTACCGTTTAGGGCCTGAGGTCGGTCTCGGACCCTTAAGGTTGTACCCTTAGGTTTTGGGCCCCTTTTTAAGGATCCCTTAGGGGATATATGGGCCATATTAGGAGTATATTAAGGGGAACCTTTAGGGGTACAACCTTAGGGGTCCGAGTCTTCATCCCTTGATTCTTGTTTGGCGCTCCGTTTTTGTTGGGGGAAGCCTTGCCGGGAACTGCTCGAGCAGGGATTTGGGGGTTAGGTTCAGGGCCGGTAGCCAAAAAACCCGAAACCCGAAACCCGAAACCCTGACCTCAAATTCATAAACCCTAAGCCCAAACCTGAAACCCTAAACCCCTAAACAAACCCCTTCACCCCTAAACCCCTAAACCCCCCTAGACCCCAAAACCTGACACAGAAACTTTAGGGTTCAGGCTTTAGGGTTTAGGGTTTATCATTTAGGGTTTAGGGTTTAGGGCCTAGGGTTGAGGGTTTAGGGCTCCCGGAACGCTGAACCCTGGCCCCACAGGGGGGTCCTCCCCAGCTTCGTCTTCCGCGCCCTCATCGGCTTCCACCACCTCCTTGCGGCTTTAGGGTTTAGGGTTTAGGGTTTAGGGTTCGGGGTTCAGGGTTTAGGGTTTAGGGTTTAGGGTTTAGGGTTTAGGGCTTAGGGCTTAGGGTTTAGGGTTTAGGGCTTAGAACCCTAAGCCCTAGATCCGTTAAGAGCCCGAAAACCCCTAGTTACACTCGAAGCTCTGAGCGGTTTAGGGTTTAGGTTTAGGGTTTAGGGTTTAGGGTTTAGGGTTTAGGGTTTAGGGTTTAGGGTTTAGGGTTTAGGGTTTAGGGTTTAGGGTTTAGGGTTTAGGGTTTAGGGTTTAGGGTTTAGAAAGTTAGGGGCGCTAGAAGTTGTAAGCCTGCAGCTCGGGCATGCTGGGTGTTCCGTAGATAAGGACAACCGGTAGCTTGGGCTGAAGGGTTTCAACCCGAAACCCTCGACCCTAGACCCTAAACCCTTCACCCTAAACCCTAAACCCTAAGCCCTACACCCTAAACCCGAAACCCGAAACCCGAAGCCCGAAACCCGAATCCCTAAACCCTAAACCCTAAACCCTACACCCCAAACCCCAAACCCTAAACCCTAAACCCTAAACCCTAAACCCTATAAATCCCGAAGCCCTCAACTCTCTCAGGGCGTCTATGCTGAGCTGAACCCACCCCCTCATGCAGATCCTGGGAGTAAACGTCATGGGGGGCTGCCCTAATACCCCCTCTCTACGACCCGCCCCCCCCTAAACCCCAAACCCCAAACCCCAAACCCTAAACCCCAAACCCTAAACCAAAACCCTAAACCCTGAACCCCCCCCTTTAGGGATAATTGGCCCAAATTAGGTTTTTTAAGGGGGGGGGGGGGGGAACCTGTAGGGGAATCCATGCATAAGGTGGCGGAGCAAGCTCCTCTGCATCCATCTCCCTTTCTGGAGCTTCCTGCAGGGTTTAGGGTTTAGGGTTTGGGGTTTAGGGTTTAGGGTTTGGGGTTTGGGGTTTGGGGTTTAGGGTTTAGGGTTTAGGGTTTAGGGTTTAGGGTTTAGGGTTTGGGGTTTAGGGTTTGGGGTTCAGGTTTAGGCCCCTGCGTTTAGGCCTTTGTGCTGAAATCTCACGGTCCCTCAGCACGAAACCCTACTAACCCTGAGGCCTACACCCAGACTTGCAAAGCCTAAGGAAGTAGCGAGTTGAAGGAAGCAAGCCAAAACCCCCAAACTCCCCCCCAATCCTCGGCCGGAAGCTCCCCATCCAGGAGAAGCGCTGCGGCCTGGTCCAAGTCGGAGACCTCTTTCAGGGACTAAAAGCCTAGGAGAGTTGTAGCCGTAAACCCTAAACCCTAAACCTCCTAACTCCCTCAGAGCCAGGAGGCCCGTCAACCAAAAAGAAAAAGGCCACCGAGGCCGCCTTCTTGAGCGCGTCGATGCAGTTGGACAGAGGTTGGCCTTGACTAAAGTTTCGGGTTTAGGGTTTAGGATTTGGGGTTTAGGGTTTAGGGTTTAGGGCTTAGGGCTTAGGGTTTAGGTCTCGAGTTTAGGGTTTAGGGGTTTGGGGGTTTAGGGTTTCAGGGTTTAAGGGTTTACGGGTTTGGCGGTTTAGGGTTCAAAGGGCATCAGGTTGGTTGAGGGCTTCGGCTTCGTGTTCAGAAGTTCGGGATTTCATTTAGGGCTTCGTATGAAACCCTAAACCCATTTCCTGAACCCGAAAGCCTTTGCTCCTCTTGGGCTCTCAAAGGTGCGTTTAACAAACGACATCCCAGAGCTTCGGCACTTTGGGGTTTAGGTTTAGGGTTTAGGGTTTAGGGTTTAGGGTTTAGGGTTTAGGGTTTAGGGTTTAGGGTTTAGGGTTTAGGGTTTAGGGTTTAGGGTTTAGGGTTTAGGGTTTACGGCTTAGGGCTTAGGGTGTAGGGTTTAGGGTTTAGGGTTTAGGCCAGCGCAGCTGGCGCCAAGACAAATTCATCTCTTGTGCACTTTTGTAAACCTTATAGGCTCGACCCCGAACCGAAGCTGCTTAAAGCACACTGATGTGTTTGCGTTTGCGTGTTTCGGCCGGGCCGCTCACCCAGTTTCAAGATGCACCTTTTTGGTATGTGTTTGGATTGCCTAGATCTGAAAGTAGCTTCTTGGCTCTGTGAGGCACAAAATGGCCAAGAATCACTAAATGTGGCAGTTTTAGGGGGTTTGCAAAGCTGCCAAACAATTACAATTTGGCATTTGCTGGAGGGGGTTCAAGGCCGCCGCCATAGAGCCGCGCAAGATGCATTTGTTGGGGTATGTGTGTGTGTGTGTGTTTGCGTTTCGCCAGCCTGCCGAAATTAGAAAAGTTGCTTCTTAGTTTGCGCTTTGTGTTTTTTCGAACTTGTTGAGCATGTTGGCCTGGACGCCGTCCGCGCCAGCGCCACATGATGCATTGGGAGGCCGTAAAGCTGCCACCGAGAACTTCTTTCCAGCATTGGCTTTTCTTCATATCGGGTCTCGGCCACGCGCTTCGAAAACTGGCAGCGTGGATCTTTGCCGCGACAGGAGGCGCGCAGACCGCAGCTGCCGCCGCTGCCAGGACTCGTAGTCCCTCCTTGAACCACCTCTCCTCCCGGACGCGCGCTCCCAACCCAGAGATCATAGCAGTCCGCCACCAGAGCCCCTTCATCGTCCCCGAACAGCAACCGCACTCAGCCGATCCCCACTTCCAACTCCGACACCCCCAGCTCCACTTCCAGGCATTCTCGTCGTAATCGAAATAGTCCACCCATGACGGGCGAGCGAGGGTGGACAAAAGGTGAAGAGAAAGCTTCAGGCGCAAAGGCTTGAGCAGAGCAGCTGCAAGTATGACAGCTGATGAACGAACTTTGGTCTTAGCAAAAGCACCTGAGCAGGAACATGTAAATGCAGCGAGCTTCTCTCGGTCTCTTTCTCTCTTTCTCTCCCTCTCCTCTCTGTCTGTCTCTCTCTCTCTCTCTTCTCTCCCTCTCCCTCTCTCTCTCTCTCTCTCTCTCTCTCTCTCTCTCTCTTTCTCTCTCTCTCTGTTTGCTATCTCTCTCTCTCTCTCTCTCTCTCTCTCGCTCCTCTATCCTCTCTGTGTTTCTCTCTGTCCTCTCCCAAGGGGTCTGGGCCTTGCTAGGGGCTACCTGGAAGCCCGTATCCCTGTTACCTTTCAATTAACGGCGAGCATGAGATACACGGCCCTCTTTGCTGTCCGATTGCTCCTTCATATAGGGGCGAACATAAGGTACATGTACGCTGCCCTCCTCTGTCGTAGGTACATGTGTGTGGCCCGCCTCTGTTATTCTCCTACGGGCGAACATAAGGTACTCTGTTAGCCTTCATACAAGGGCGAGCATGAGGTACATGGCCCCCTCTGTCACCCTTCAATTACAGGCGAACATAAGATACATGGCCCTCCTCTAGCATTCCTCAAGCAAGGGCGAACATAAGGTACACGGCCCAACTCTTTTAGCCTTCATATAAGGGCGAACATAAGGTACATGGCACCCCTCCGTCACCTTTCAATTAAGCACCTGGAGGCCGCCGCGCCCAACGCGGAGTCGGTGCTAATTGGTTGGTTCTGGGGAGTAGGGGCTACATTCGGCGCACTCTTCTTCTTCTTCTTCAATTACGGGCGAACATAAGGTACCTTTTGGGGTTGGCGGGGACATTTTAGCCGTTGTGGGGCTTTTTGGTTCCTTTTTGTTTGAACCTCCCGAGCCTTTTTTGTGGCATCTCTTGGTGACTTTTTGCGGGGCCTTTTTGAAGCCTTTGCGACTCCCTTTTTGGGTGCTTTTTGGCCAGGAGTCTACGAACTCTGAGACAGTAAGACCCCAGAATCCTAACACTGTAAGGCCTTGTGACCTCAAGACCCTAAGACCCCTACAACCCTAAGACCATAAAATTCGCAGACGTTTGTCAAGTTTCGCTTTGGAAGCCAAGCCCAAAATGCGCTGGCACACACGGGCGTAGCCCTTAAAATTTAGGGTTCAGGCTTCAGGGCTTAGGGTTTAGGGTTTAGGGTTTGCTGTCATGTGGTGCAGATGCTGTGAAGGTTAGGATGCAGAAACGGCTCGAAGGCTTGGTTAGCTTTAGGGTTTAGGGTTTAGGGTTTAGGGTTTAGGGTTTAGGGTTTAGGGTTTAGGGTTTAGGGTTTAGGGTTTAGGGTCTAGGGTCTAGGGTCTAGGGTTTAGGGTTTAGGGTTTAGGGTTTAGGGTTTAGGGTTTAGGGTTTAGGGTTTAGGGTGCCAACCCTGAAAATGCTGATGCGGGGCCGGTCAGCTCGGCCAGCCGCTGGGCATCCGACGGGCCGGCCTCACAAGCCATAATGGACACGTAATGTGGATTTGGGGTTCAGGGTTAGGGTTTAGGGTTGAGGGTTTAGGGTTTAGGGTTTAGGGTTTAGGGTTTCGGGTTTCGGGTTTCGGGTTTCGGGTTTAGGGCTTAGGGCTTAGGCTTGGGGTTTGGGGATTGGGGCTTTTGAAGGCTTTTCTGGGTTGAGTTAGGGGGTTAGCGTTTGGGTTCAAGGCTTTGGCTTGGTTCAGGGAAACCCTAAAGGGTTTAGGGGTTAGGGTTGGGGTTTGGGGTCTGGGGTTTAGGGTTTAGGGTTTAGGGTTTAGGGTTTAGGGTTTAGGGTTTAGGGTTTAGGGTTTAGGGTTTAGGGTTTAGAGTTTAGGGTGTAGGGTGTAGGGTTTAGGGTTGAGGGTTTAGGGTTTACCCTTATGCTCGAGACTTAGGGTCCCCAACGATAAACGCTGTCTACGGCTCCCAGAAAGGACTGAAATGAAAGAACAATGAACCCCCCCCCCTGGCAGCCTGAACCAAAGTCCCCAGTTACACCCCTAATCCCTGATGAGGGTTTAGGGTTTAGGGTTTTAGGGCTTAGGGTTTAGGGTTGCCCCTGACAGCCTCCACAAAAGCCTGAAAACTTTCAACTCTAACCCTAAAATCACTGCACCGCCTGTGCTAAAAAAACACAAAAGCAACACTTCATGAACAAAGCAACTTAAGAAAAACAAGCGGAAGCACCAAAATTCAACAACCCGAAACCCTAAAATCCCCAAGGCCCGAAAGCGTTACACCGCAAAACATCCCGAAAACACTGAAACCCTAAACCCTAAACCCTAAACCCTGAACCCTGAACCCTGAACCCTAAACCCTAAACCCTAAACCCTAAACCCTAAACCCCACCTCCGGTGGTGGTCCTCCCAGGTGGCTGCTGCTGCTGCTGGAAGCTCGGGTGTCGGCGGGCGCCTGACACTCGAGGGCTTTAGGGGTTTAGGGTTTAGGGTTTAGGGTTTAGGGTTTAGGGCCTTCAGGGTTTAGGCCTTCAGGGTTTAGGGTTTAGAGTTTAGGGTTTTGGGCTTAGGGTTTTTTGGGGGGTTTAGGGACGTTTTGGGGCTGAGGGCTCTAGGGCTTTGTAGGGTTTTAGGATTTCGGGGTGAACCCCAAACAACCCTAAACCCTGAACCCTAAATTGCCCCAAACCCTAAACTCTGAACCCTAAACCCTAAATTGCCCTAAACCTAAACCCCCACAATTTTGGGATCTCATCAGGGAGCGGACAGTTTTGCGGGACGCTAGGTCTGGCCTTTTGGGGGATGCTGGGTCTCAGATTCAGAACAACCCTACACCCTGAACCCCTGAACCTCCTAAACCCGAAAAACCGAAAACCTAAAATGAACCCTAAACGCTAAGCCCTAAACCCCTGAACCCTGAACCCTCAACCCCTCAACCCCAAAACCCTAACCCTACACCCTGAACCCTAAACCCCAAGGTGCCTCCCCGGAGCTGTCTTGCGTATTGCCGACGTTCTGTTGCTCATCCTCAGCTTGGCTTGGGTCCTATGCGGCTTAGGGGTTTAGGGTTTAGGGGTTGCGGTTCAGGGTTTAGGGGTTAGAGTTTAGGATTTAGGGTTTAGGGTTTAGGTTTAGGGCTTAGGGTCCTTAACCCCTAAACCCTAAACCGAAAACACCTGAGCGGACTCAGCGCCTAGATCCTAACATTCAGAGCCCCACCTCGCCGTCGAGAAGAATCTCCGCAGCGGCGTCCACGTTCCTGTGGAGTTCTGGGGGTGGGGGGGGGCTTTATGGGCCTTAGGGGCTTTAGGGGGGTTTTAGGGGTTTAGGGGGTTTAGGGGCTTTAGGGGTTTAGGGGTTTAGGGGTTTAGGGTTTAGGGGTTTAGGGGTTTAGGGGTTAGGGGTTTAGGGTTTTTTAGGGGTTTAGGGGGTTTAGGGTTTAGGGGTTTGGGTTAGGGGGGGTTTAGGGGGGGTTTAGGGTTTAGGGGGGTTTAGGGTTTAGGGTTTAGGGGTTTAGGGTTTAGGGTTTAGGGTTTAGGGGTTAGGGGTTAGGGGGTTTAGGGGTTTAGGGGTTTAGGGGTTTAGGGGTTTAGGGGTTTAGGGGTTTAGGGGTTTAGGGGTTTAGGGGTTTAGGGGTTTAAGGGTTTAGGGGTTTAGGCGTTTAGGGTTTTCGGCTTCAGGGTTTTGGGGTTTGGGGCTTTGGGTCTTGGGGGTTTGGGTTTTTGGGGGGCCAAGCGCCCTAAGCTGAAACATCCCCAGCGCCGAAAGAGTTCAACACCGGAGGGGAGAGGGGGGCTAGGGTTTAGGGGTTGAGGGTTAAACGCTAAAACCTTAAACCCCAAACCCCAAACCCTAAACCCTAAACCCCACAGGGTTTAGGGTCTGGGGTTTTGGGGGTCTAGGGTTCAGGTTGCTTTTGTGAGGTGGGGTGTAGGGTTTAGGGTTTAGGGTTTAGGGTTTAGGGTTTAGGGTTTAGGGTTTAGGGTTTAGGGTTTAGGGTTTAGGGTTTAGGGTTTAGGGTTTAGGGTTTAGGGTTTAGGGTTTAGGGTTTAGGGTTGAGGGCTGTAAAAGAACAGGCCCAGACGCCCATACTGCTGCAGGGCGGATCGGCAATCGTTCTCGGACCTGCTTCTTCGGGGTAAGGGCTAGGGTTTAGGGTTTAGGGTTTAGGGTTTAGGGTTTAGGGTTTGGGGTTTGGGGTTTAGGGTTTAGGGTCTGGGGTTTGGGGTTTGGGGCTTAGGGTTTAGGATTTAGGATTTAGGGTGCTCTCGGCTTTCTTCGGCATTGCATTCAGGCCGGGGGGTGTAATGATTAGAGATTACGGCTTTGGGGCCTACACCCCAAACCCAAACCTACCCTAAACCCTACACCCTACGCCCTAGGACCTAAGCTCATACCCAGAATCCTAACCCCTAAGCCCTAAGCTCTGAAACCGAAACCCAGAATCCTAACCCCGACCCCTGAACTTGTCAGGGTGTATGATGGGAATGGTAGCAGTTGCTACGTGTTTCACGTCGAGCTCATCGTGGTCTAGGATGTTGGGTTTAGGGCTTTAGGGCTTTGGGTCTTTAGGGTATGAGGGTTTAGAGATCTCGTAACCTCGCAGCACTCGACCCTTAACCTTACCGGCGAGGCCTGCGTCCCGGAACCCTATTTGCCCCAAATCCAAGAAACCTGAGCCCCCCAAAACCCCAGTGTAAACCTCCACAACCCTACAGCTACACCCCCCAAAACCTCAACTCCAACCCCTAAACCCTCAAGCCCCTGTAACTTGAAACTCTTCAAAACAAAAACTCCTGAACCCTAAGCCCTAAACCCCAAACCCCAAACCCCAAACCACAAACCCCAAACCCTAAACCCTAAACCCTAAACCCCCTTTCCCGGGGTTGAGCACCCGGAAACGCCCCAAAGCACACTGGGGCCGCCGGCCGCCCCGTGCAGGCCATGAGTTGCTGGATGCTCTCCTAGGGATTATGGAGGGATTTTGGGGTGGGTTTGGGGTTGGGGTTTAGGGTTTAGGGTTTAGGGTTTGGGATTTAGGGTTTAGGGTTTAGGGTTTAGGGTTTAGGGTTTAGGGTCTAGGGTTTAGGGTTTAGGGTTTAGGGAGTATTTGGAGCAACTGAACAACCCCTATGGACAAACCAAGCAAATCTCAAAGTCCACAAGTCTTCTGAAAGAAACCCCAAACCCCTAAACCATGAGCCCCAAACCCTAAACCATGAGCCCCAAACCCTAAACCCTACATCCTAAGTCCTGAAGCACTGAACCCTAAACCCTAAACCCTAAACCCTGAACCCTAAACCCTAAACGCGGAAAACCCTACCTTAAACCCCAGACAAGCCAAACCATGAAGCGACCCTGTCTCCTCGGACACCGGCGCCGCAGCAGGTGCCTGGCTATAAACCCGAAACCCTAGCCCTAAACCCGAAACCCTCAACCCTTTTCCCTAAAACCAGAAACCCTAAACCCTAAACCCTAAACCCCTCACCCCTAAACCCTAAACCCCAGACCCCAAACCCCAAACCCTAGCCTCCTGAACCCTAGACTCCGCAACCCTAAACCCCAAACCACAAAATTTAGCGTTTAGCGTTCGGGGCTTGGGATCTGCATCGTTGCGGCCGATTTGGGAAGAAAGGCTAGATTCTAATGCCGAGTTTGGGTCTGGGGTTTAGGGTTTAGCGTTTAGGGCTTAGGGTTTAGGGTTTAGGGTTCAGGGTTAAATCCGGAAACCTCTGGGCTTAGTTCCACATGTTGCAGTGGAGGTGTTGAGGGTTTTGGGTTGAAGAGAATCGCGGTTGGCCACAGAACAGCCCTATAAGCCCTATCTAAAACCCAGACCCACCAGGTAGCATATGAGTCCCTGTGGCCCTACTCTTCTGGGTCTAGGGTTGAGGTGTGAACCCTAAACCCTAAACCCTAAACCCTAAACCCTAAACCCTAAACCCTAAACCCTAAACCCTAAACCCTAAACCCTAAACCCTAAACCCTAGCATTGAGGCTGCGAGTCCCAGGCGCGGCATTGGGCGCAGGTCCATCGAGCAGCTTCGCAGCCGCCGCCTCAAGCCGGGCCTGGCACGTCTCTTCAACCTTCACGCCCCAAACCCTTGAGGTTTAGGGTTTAGGGTTTAGGGTTTAGGGTTTAGGGTTTAGGGTTTAGGGTTTAGGGTTTAGGGTTTAGGGTTGAGGGTTTAGGGTTTAGGGTTTAGGGTTTAGGGCCTCGGGCTTAGGGTTTACTGACTACTGGTGCTCAGGACAAGGCAGACATCCGTTAGGAGCGGCCCCTGTCTTAAGAAGCACCCCACTTGTGTCTAAGCATGCGGGAACCTATAGTTCCGAGCTTTAAAACATCACCTTAAACCCTGAATCCTAAACCCTAAACCCTAAACCCTAAACCCTAACCCCTAAAGGCAATCCCAAGAAAATCGACACCTCAAGGCCCCTTACCCGACACAACCCATGAGTGGCCAGACCTCCGACCCAAAAACCGAAGATCACCAAGCCCCAAAGAACAAAACCCTGAACCCTAAACTCTAAACCCCGAAACCCTAAACCCGAAATCCTAAACCCTAAACCCTAAACCCCTACAAACCCTAAACCCTAAACCCTAAACCCTAAACCCTAAACCCTAAACCCCGATCGCTGGTGGGCGCACCACGCCCGACGACTCGCCGCTCACTTCTAAGAGGGCCGAGAAGCACTGGTCCTTCCTTGGAGGTCTGGGGGTTTAGGGTTTAGGGTTTAGGGTTTAGGGTTTAGGGTTTAGGGTTTAGGGTTTAGGGTTCAGGGTTTAGGGTTCAGGGCTGAGGCCGTTTAGGGTTTAGGCCGTTTAGGGTTTGGGCCGTTTAGGGTTTAGGGTTTAGGGTTGAAAGGTTTTAGGGGTTTAAGGTTTAAGGTGTCCTCATTGTTTACAGGTCCAAGTTGTGTGCTGGTTTTGGGTGTTGATTGATGCAGTTGGAGGCTTATAGGTGCTGTAGGGTTTACAGCCTTTCCTGCCAATAATCTTCTTATTATTATCATTATCATGATTATTCATATGATTACTATTATTGTTATTGTCATTATTATTGTTACTATTATTATTATCATTATTCGTGCCTTAGACCATGTTTCCCAAGGTTTTGGACTCTGCACTTGTCCTCCAAAGCGGGAAGAGCAACGAGCAAGGCAGCTCCTGCAGTTCGGCGAGGAACCTGTCAAGCCACGCTGTCGGGGACTCGTCGGAGGGCAGGGCAGGGGCTTCGCCCCCCCCCCCCTTCGTCGGAGGAGTCGAGATCATGGTCTTGCAGGAAACGACGGAGCAGCTGCCATGGAACTGGCCCCCGGGACCCGGTTCTTCGTCGGGCATAAAGGGGCAGCCGAGTCCCACCACGTTGCTAGGGCTTGTGGGGTTGGCTGTATGTCGTCTGGCCCAGTTTGGGTTACGCTAGACCTTAAACCCTAAGCCCCAAAGGGTGTAGTAGGGGCCCTACACTACTCCTGCAGAGAGAGTGTTGGAAACCTCCCGGCCCCATCATCCTGACATTTTTAGACTCTACGAACCACAAAAGCATCTCTGAACATGTAGACCCAGGAGTAACCTAGGAATAAACAGGATACTCTTTTTGGTTTTAAAGGGGTTCTAAGGGAACCAAACCCGAAAAAAAGGGGATAGGGGCCTACTCTGGGTCCTAGACAGAAGCCACAAAGGCCCCGTAAACCCCCAAAGTCCAATAGAACTCCCCTCCCAAAACACCATAAGCCCAACAAGCCGTGCAAACCCCTGAGCACCCTAAACCCTAAACCCTGAACCCTAAACCCTAAACCCTAACCCCTAACCCTAAACCCTAAACCCTAACCCCTAAACCCTAAACCCTTGGCATGCCCAGCTCCGACAGAAAGCTCTGTGGGCCAAGGGTCGACAGCCCCGTGGTCTCCACGAGGAGTTGCACCTGAGTTGGGGTTTTGAGGGTTTGAGGTTTAGGGTTTAGGGTTTAGGGTTTAGCGTTTAGGTTTTAGGGTTTAGGGTTTAGGGTTTGGGGTTTAGGGTTGAGGGTTTAGGGTTTAGGGTTTAGGGCTTAGGGCTTAGGGCTTAGGGCTGAGGGCTTCGGGCTTCGGGTGTAGGGTTTAGGGTTTAGGGTTTACGGTTAGGGTTGAGGCCCTAAGCCCTGAACCCTAAACCCTAAACCCTAATCCCTAAACCCCCCCTAAGCCCTAAGCCCTGAACCCTAAACCCTAAACCCTAAGTATCAAGAGAATCAGGACAGTGGACAAGAAACCAAAACGAAAAAAAAGAGGCACTAAACCCTAAACACTAAATACATTGTAAGAGAATCAGGACAGAACTGAGTGGAAAAGAAATCAAAAAAGAGAAATCTTTATTGCTTCCTCTTTATCCTAAACCCTAAACCCTAAACCCTAAACCCTAAACCCTAAACCCTAGACCCTAAACTCCAGACACGGGACACCCAAACTGGCGGTTCATATCGACCCCTGGGGTGCCGAGGCACCTCCTCGTCTTTAATGTCCACCTGCAAGGTGGGGCTGAAGGGCTTAGGGGTTTTGGGTTTAGGTTAGGGGTTAGGGTTAGGGTTTAGGGTTTAGGGTTTAGGGTTTAGGGTTTAGGGTTTAGGGTTTAGGGTTTAGGGTTTAGGGTTTAGGGTTTAGGGTTTAGGGTTTAGGGTTTAGGGTTTAGGGTTTAGGGTTTAGGGTTTAGGGTTTAGGGTTTAGGGTTTAGGGTTTAGGGTTTAGGGTTTAGGGTTTAGGGTTTAGGGTTTAGGGTTTAGGGTTTGGCGTTACGGTGTTCATAGGGGTTTATAGGGGTTTAGGGTTGATAAGGCTTCGAGCTTGGGGCGTAGGACCCCAACCCGTAAACCTCCAAGAACCAGAAACTTGGGCTTGCTTTAACACAATTTAACACCTAAACTAAACCCTGAAAACCCGATGCCCCAACACCCAGCAAGGAGAGGCACGAAACCACAAAAGGCACCTACAACACCGACTCACTTCCCAAAAGCCTATGTAGGGATTCCAATACCCCCGCGCATGAGAATCCCTACGAAGGACTGCTGTATAAGGGGGAGCTATCCCAAGTCTGGGGTTTCGAGATCAAGGTCTCAAATCCATACAAGACCGCGGCCTCTGCCTCCTCTTCGGCCACGTCCTGTTGGCTGAAGGGTGTCGGGATTCGGGTTCACGGTTTATGGGGCCTAGATTCTAGGGCGACGAGGCTCCTGAGGCTCGCAAGCCTACACCCTAAACCCTAACCCCTAAACCCGAAACCCGAAACCCTAAACCCTAAACCCTAAGCCCTAAGCCCTAAGGGCCCTAAGGCCCTAAGCCCCCTCCCCCTCCTACCCCACAAAAACCTTCCTACGCCACCCAGAACTCGACCCTCAAGCCGAAAGCCGGCCAGAGCCCTTCCTTCCCCAAACCTGTAGAACCCCAAGCTCTCCTCAGAAGACCAGGCACCCTAAACCGTAAACCCTAGAGCCCAAACCCTAAACTCCAAAGACACCCTCCCAAGGACGGCTCACCCAAACTTTTGACTTAAATAAACCCTAAACCCTAAACCCTAAACCCTAAACCCTAAACCCTAAACCCACCACAACACCGAAACGCCACAGCCCTCCTCAAACCCGTTTAGGGTTTCGGGTTCCGAGTTTAGGGTTCAGAAACCCTCAACCCTCAACCCTCAACCCTAAACCCTAAACCCTAAACCCTAAACCCTTGACTCCTCCCCCGAGGGCGCGGAGGGAGCGGGGGCCGTGCTGGGGTAGAGTCGGCAGGCGGCTCCTGCTGTGAGGGGGCACCTTTAGGGTTCAGGGTTTAGGGTTTAGGGTTTAGGGTTTAGGGTTTCGGGTTTAGGGTTTAGGGTTTCGGGTTTAGGGTTTCGGGTTCAGGGTTCAGGGTTTCGGGTTTCGGGTTCAGGGTTCGGGGTTCAGGGTTTAGGGTTTAGGGTTTAGGGTTTAGGGCTTAGGGTTTAGGGTCCATGCAGTAGGCATGGCACTCGAACACCAGATCTTACGAGTTCTTCATGGGGCAGTAGGGATCTACTCGGTACCTGATATCCCCCAATATATCCCTACATCTCATACATACTAGAGCCTACGTCGCGTTCTCTTGGAAATGGGTCTCACAAATCACACGAACTAAGGTTACTCATGGGGTACGAATCTACATCATTGTGCAAGTGTTGCAGCGTTTCCAGTAGTGGCGTCTGGAATAGTGCTGGTGCATGGTAAACGCGAGGGCTCAGTT